>OV816027.1:144970129-145081438 GCA_929113105.1 Agrypnus murinus
TTTTTAGGTTTGGCAACTACTAAACTTTTCAAATACCGATATCGATAGGAGATTATTTATTTAATAAAGTATATAAATAAACTAAAATCGTGGATCCTTTAAGTAGCTTCTGTTGTTTGATAAACATTTTGTTTTAAGGCTCTTACACTTCGGTTTTAAAGCTCAAGTTAGCACAACCAGTAAAAAATATCAGATCGTCAAACATTTTTTTGGGCATTTAAATAATCTTTAAAGAGCCTTTAATTCATCCACTACCATTGACCTTAAAGCTAGCAGAACCCGTAATTTATAAAAATAATAAGAGCTCAAATTTCTCAGAAGTTGAACTTGTACCGAACAGAAAACTACCTTGACTGTCAGAATAAATTAGGCTTTTAAAATAGAAAAAATAGAGAATTTCAGTAGCTAACTTATTTACTGAATTAAAAGTAAAAAATCTAACCTTAAACCATTTCCGTAATACTAAGTAATTTCGACTTATTTACGCTAAGAATAAATTAAGAGTACATGGAACTAATAATTTCCCGTTTTCAAGTTTTTCCAAAGTAATTATAATATTAATTCATTAATGTAGATAACTAATATATCTATAACTATAATACTTACTGAAAAATAGTATCCATAGAGTACCTACCAATCAAAAGTAATCCAAAAAATTCACTAAATAACACTATTAACCACAAAACGACTTCATTAGTTGATAGCAAAAATCACAATGCATAGATCTCTACTGTTTTAAAACAATGTAATTTAATGGTTTCTGGTGTAAGACGCGCTGACGAATCAAACTTTCAGTAAAAAGGAAGTTTCAGGTGTCCTATCACATACTAAAAAATATTCCTCGAATGGAAACTTGAGTAGTTATGCGATAAACTAAATCAGTTTATAGGCATAACATTACGTCACGTCGAGCTCCCAAAATTCAAATGCGTAGGTGGCTACAATAATTACATTTTTATATTATTATTATACGTCATTATCATTATTTACGAATAATAATAACATGGACAAGCAATTTCACTTGGAACCTTCAATATAGAGTACATAATAAAACAAAAACCTGGTAATTTATTACATTGCATTATAGTAACATTGGGTCTAAAGCCCTAAACGAAACTTGCTTTATTGGTATAATATGGATGCAAGAACTACAGTACGTTATTGTAAGTACCGTGATTGATTCTATATTAAAATCATCAACATTGGAAAATTGATATTCCAACCATTAAAATACAATATCAGAAGTACGATATCGGGCCTAGACTCAAACATTTTCGTTGGTACAATATAGTTCTTACCTGATTGCACAATATTGCATATGCCTTTATTGTTCCAATATCAATAATTAATATATTGAGTTTCTTAACATTGGACCAATGTTTAAAAACACAATATTAGAAATAACAACATTAAATCAATATTGCGAAAATCAATCTTTGTAATTTATTATCGAGCCAATATTGAACAGATATTCACATTCAATGAACAATGTGCAACCAATATGGCAATATTCAGCCAATATGAAAATCATGTTTACCCAAGATTATGTGCTACTTGGGAAGCAGACATATATCTGTTGTTTTCAAAGTCATATTTTTGCTGTTCGTAAGGATATCTACGCTCGTTAAGGTAGACAGCTAAATTCTGTAAAGCTATATCATCAAAAGCAGTAGCGGCAGCAGCTCGATTATTCCTCTTGTTTACTTGAAATGCACACAATATCCATTGAGGTCTTTGGAAGCCGGTATTGCTTCTTACTGGCCACACAATGTTTTTGCTTTGAGGGAGACCAGGATAAATGTTTAAGTTACGTTCATGGAAGGCTATGGGTATCCAAACATTTTGATTTATTCCCTGATACAATTTAAGTCTTTCTTCATCGTTAGGAATCACATGAGGCACCTTCCATACGACTTTATTTAAGTTGATGGTGACATCAGTCTCACCGCTGTTGTAGCAGTCTACATCCGACTTGGCACGAACAAGAACCAGCTCTTGACGCATGTTTATGATGTCCCTTTGATAACCCTCTGCGAATCCCAATATGTGACTTAGGGGTATGGAAGCGCTAAACGATTTGTTGTCGGATGATATCTGTAAATTTTCACCTAAAGGGTGCCAACCTGTTTTCGTGAGAGCTTTCGATTGAGCGGTGGAGTAGGAAATTCCACCCTTGATGGCAGAATTTATGCCAGGAAGCCTACAGGTTTCGATAATCTGATCCCCAAGCAAGAATCTAATTTCATCAAAGAGGCACAGAGGAGCATTGTGAGTTAGCGTAAACCTCTTACCCGCTTCTTTAACTGCAAACGTTCCCTCTAGATAAAGCATGCTGTTGAAAGTGGCGGTAATTAGGTCACCTTTATCGATCACCAAACTTATTTCATCAGAATTGTTGAAGGTACTAACTTTAGGATGTACTGTTCTCAGGTTGGCTTCCACTATTAGATTCGTATATGGAACGCGATGAAACACTTCTGTTAATGCTTCTTCCATGTCTTAACACTTTTAAGCCTATTGATTTCAGAAAATACGCTTGTGAGAGCGTGATGCTTCCTGTACAGCCTATCGGCTTACTATCTCTAAGGGGTTCACAACGCCTGCTTTTATAGAAAATCTGCAACCCCATGTTAACCCCGTGATCTTATGAAGCTCAGTATCTCATCTAACAGTTGTAATAACAACTCTTCTACAGATGTCTTCAACTGTAATCTAATGGTGACTTGTTCTTCACCAAAGTTTACCAGTTCACCGTTCTGATCCACTAGTCTAAGGGTGATGTTATCGATGCTTTGTACGTTTATGGGTAAATATATAACGGGTGAGGGTTCCTTGACCAATCTGTAGCCTGGCTCCACGGAAATTCGTATATAGTGTGCGATAATGAACTGTTCCGGTATGCTCCACCAGTAATGTTACACTCTACGTGTATGTCTGTTGCTTTAATTATTCGAACGTCCAAATCCGATCTATGCGTTTGATTTGCCTCTAATATGCGCCGTGAGAAACCAAGCATGCGTCCTATACTATCAGGTTTAGTGAAATAAATGCTGTATATGGATTTTATTTCACATTTTAGAGTATTGTTGTTAGCTTTCAAGACAAAATCAACCTGATTATTGGGGCAAACGACTGACTGAATGTACTTGTTGATTTCTTCCACTTCGTACGCCCCCGAAGGAATGATGACAACTTTATCTTCGTAATAAAACTTGTTGTTGCCGGGGAAAATGTTCCGTATTGAATTACAGCCAAAAAACCCTACCAGTCCTAAGACGTACTTATATCTCGGATTTAAGTGGATCGTAGGAAAGTAGTTACGGCTCAACACGTTACCTACACCTGTCAAGGTGAAGGTTCGAGACATAATTAAGCTCGAAGGATACAGGTATGCTTATTTATATAAGAACTTCAAACACAGGTGTCCGCAGATGACGGAGTTGTAGTTTTGTTCTCTATCATAATTATATCGAATGTCACATCCTCTAAAGTAGCGTATTATCTCCAGAGGAGGTCTTAGATCACCGAAACTGTCGTAATATGTTACCAAGTTACCTCGCTTCTGGTAGGCAACCCAATGAGTACCCAGACCTTTATCATTATCCAAGTTTACTATTCCACTCTCGTTAATCCAAGGCTTGTTAGGTAACTTGTCTCGCATGAAAACGTTTCTGAAGTATGTAACACGTTTAGCATGTTTTCTTAAATCCTGATCTGTCAGAGGTCTCCGAGGCAGCCTTATTGGGTTTTTGAATAAGGTTTTAAGTAGAGAGCCGTGCCCAACTTGTGTGGTTTCAAGTAGAGAGCAGAGCCTTGTTTTCCTAAAGCGTTCGATTCCATAGTTTTGTTATGTCGTTCACTTTCTTCTAACTGTTTTTTGGCAGCTTTAGCATCGTTTACAGCTTTGGCGATACCAGAGGCCCCTCCCGCAATTACTCTGTGAAGAAGATATAGTTTATAACGATTGTAATTATTATCGTTATTATACTTACCCAGCCGCTGAGAGGCCAGCAAATAAGGGAATGAGAAAAGGTATGATCCCTCCTTGCCTCGGTATAGGGATGACTCTAGAAAGCAAAATGTTTTTCTTTCCTCCGATACTTTTAATAAACTTTTTAGCTACACTCAAAGCTGTCTTATTTGAATCAGCTAATGGATTATTACCGAACTTTACCGCTGCTTTTATGTGTTTTAGTAAACCTCCCTTAAAAGTTATGCGTCTATTACATTTCTTTCTTCTCATTCCCGCTCCGATAGCTCGTTTAGCTCGCATGGTTGTGGTGACACCCCAGGCAGCAACCTTTTCACCAAAACTAGCGTCCTTAGACTTGACTCTCCGCCAAGCACGTTCCTGAAGAATACGGTCTGCCTCGTGTCGAGACGACAAGTCTTTATGCTGTGAATAAGCGATGTCGTGTTGTCTACAGGCTTCGTCCAAGGGATTTATACCACGATCTCCTCTAGCCAATCTCTCTTGAAGCTTTGTACCCGGACCACAAAATCTGTATCCGGGTATGTGAACTTCGAAAGGCAATTTATTTATCAAGGTGTTTACAACACCTTTACCTCTATAACGTCTGGACATTTAGTGAGATATAGTGGGGTTGCGGAGGTATATATAGAGTCTTCCGCTGTGAGAGATCAAGGAGATGAAGTTCCATAAGCAGATGCATACGTTATCCGGGAGCGATCATGGTTTCCTAGCACATGAAGTAAAGAACAATCATGGATCTTTGCTACCAAACTCCATAAGAGCAATAATATGTGGACCTAGTAATTGTGGTAAGACTAATGTAATAATAAGTCTGATTGAACATCCTAACGGATTAAGATTCGAAAATGTGTACGTGTATTCTAAATCGCTTAATCAGCCTAAGTACATTTATTTAGAGCAGATACTCAGACCTCCTTTAAAATATTTTCCTACAACCTCGGACGTGATCGCTCCTAGCGACGCTAGACCCAATTCGATCGTGATATTCGACGACATAGCCTGTGATAAGCAAAACGCGATGAGGGAATATTTCAGCATGGGGCGACATAACTCGATAGACTGTTTCTATCTTTGTCAAACCTATTCCCGCATACCTAAACAGCTAATAAGAGACAACGCTAATATATTGTTGTTGTTTAAGCAAGACTCCTTAAACCTAAGACATGTGTTTGATGATCATGTGGGTACAGATATGTCTTTCGAGGAGTTTAAACACATGTGCTCGGAATGCTGGAAGAACAAGTATGGGTTTCTGATGATAGATAAAGATTCTGAGCAAGGTAGATACCGAAAAGGGTTCGACTGCTACATAAGCAAGTGAGGTCAGACGGAATAGACAGAAGTTGTTTAAAACTGTACAGGACCTGTTTAATACAGTACAGGAACTGTTTAAAGTTGTACTCCCTAAAACATGTAATTGATAATCGTGTGGGGCAGATATGTCTTTCGACGAGTTTAGACACGTGTGTTTGGACTGCTGCAAGAACCTATACAGGTTTCTGCTTATAGATAAAGATTCTGACCAAGGTAGATACTGAAAGCGGTGTGACTGCTATATAAGCAAGTGGCATCATACGGGTTAGACAGAAGCTGTTTAAAGCTGTACATGAGCTGTATAAAGCTGTACAGGGGCTGTTAAAGCTGTACAGAAACTGTTTAAAGCTGTATTAGAAACTGTTTCAAGCTGTACAGAAGCTGTTTGAAGCTGTTTAAAGCTGTACAGAAGCTGTTTAAAGCTGTATTAGAAGCTGTTTAAAGCTGTATTAGAAGCTGTTTAAAGCTGTACAGAAGCTGTTTAAAGCTGTACAGGAGCTGTTTAAAGCAGTAAAGAAGCTGTTTAAAGCTGTATAGGACCTGTACAGAAGCTGTATAGGAGCTGTACAGAAGCTGTATAGGAGCTGTACAGGAGCTGTACAGAAGCTGTTTAAAGCTGTATAGGAGCTGTATAGAAGCTGTTTAAAGCTGTATAGAAGCTGCTTAAAGCTGCACAAAAGCTGTACAGGAGTTGTTAAAGCTGTACAGGAGCTGCTTAAAGCAGTAAAGAAGCTGTTTAAGGCTGTATAGGAGCTGTACAGAAGCTGTTTAAAGTTGTACAGAAGCTGTTTAAAGCTGTACAGGAGTTATTCAACCCTTCAATGTTTTCTTGTAATTCTCTTGTTCGAATTTTATTCATCATAAATCCTAATTGTTTTCTTGATTTGCTCCTTGTTCTTTTATATTTGTAAACAATTAAAATTACAATTACAATAACTATTACTAGAATTATATAAATAATCCAAGTATGATATCCTTGTATTTCTTGTTGATCAATGATCCCACTTATTGGTTTCAAGTCTTTCAACTTATAACTCCATACGAACTTCTCAAGAGATTCCTTGTTTTTTAAACTATCATGAAATGTGAAATGATTACTGATATTGATAGTTGGACCATCATTTTCTAAATTATAATGATTTGTTCCAATTAAAAGAGCATGTGCTTCTTTATTTGTATATAATTTTGGATTATTTAGGAGTTCTGTATATGTTTGGATAATCCCATATTGATCTCTTTTAAAGATTACGACACTCTCCCCTTGTTACAAACTAAGATAGCATAAGGAGTCTGAAGTACCTCATGTTTAACTTGTTCCTCAAATTTTATCATACATCCTGTTATATTCCAATGAGGTCCTGTTCCGAAACATTGGTTAGTAGTCTTTTTGAGTTCCCTTATATCACATAACATAAGTTGTGCATCAGATACACATCCATGAGTTTCATACCATATTCCTACATCTTCTGATTTGATTAACCCTTTGTCTATATCTAGCGTCATGGTTTGATTATGTGAATTCCAATGACATGATTTTTGCCGGAAGAATTGGCCAAATCTCTTCTTCTTTATCCTGGGAACCATTAAAAGAAGACTCATACTTAGATTTTCTTTATCCAATTTCAATAGTTTTATATGTGCACCTCTATAAATAGATAAAGGGTCTATAGAAAAAATAGTATCTCCAAATTCTGGGTAATATCTTATAATTTTTTGTAGATATTCACCTGGAATAATATCAACATTGACCTTATCTTGTAATACTCCATTTAATGCTCTAATAAAGGAGTTGGGAACAATGCTTGACCATGTATTAATTAATTTAATTTGATGAGAAAAAGAAGATTTAAAATAATTATAATCATCTATAACTTCATTCAATTTCAAAGTCGAATTCTGAATAATATTCAATATATTTTTTTGATCAGTTCTTATTAGGTCAATGTTTTTGTCAAGAGTATTGATATTCTCTTGTAATGTCTTGCTATTTGTTATTAATAAGTCAATGTTATTTTTTGCAGAGTTTATATCTAACCTATTAGCAACTGTCAATCCTCCAAGTGTCGCTAAGGCTGAGATTAACAAGAATGGAACCCAGAATCCTCGTTTTTTTTTCGAATTAACAGCTTTTTATGGTTAAAATTTTCATTCTCCCTTTCAACTTTTATTATAGGAGATCTTTTATTTATTTTTTGTGTTTTGATTTTCTTAATAATCTTGGGAACCTGAAGGTTATCTGGTATTACAGTAATGTTCAAGTTACCTTTGTGTAACAAGAAATCTTGCACAGATTTGAATTCTGTGAATCTACTCCTAACAGTTTCTCCTACCTCTTTGATTGTTTCCTCCAATATTTCTAGAGTGCCACAACTATCCTCTGACATCCATGCATCTACATCAGCATACATATGAGTGGGGATACTTATTACTATAGGAACATAGATCATACTGTCATATACGTACACACTTTGTTCGGGATAAGTTAGGATTCCTTTTTCAGTATCAACATGGTATTCTTGTAAAAATTCATCTTCGGGAACTATATTAGAATCGATCAGTCCAAGAAGATCTAATCCACATACAAATGAGAAAAGTATAATAATTTTTTGTCCGATTAACTTCAACATTTTGTTGCATATATGTGTATGTTCTTTCTTTCGTTTTAATTTTATAATACAGCTTGAGAGACGTAGGTTAAAGTTATACAGAAGCTGTATAAAGCTGTACAGGAGCAGTCAGCATGGATGAAAAGTCTAAGATAATAAAGCAACATCTCATTAAAGTCCGTAAAGACATTAAGAGAAAGTACAAGGAGTTAAAGCAAGGACAGCAAGATACCGAACGATTAATCGAAGACATTTACAAGCCAATAGTGAACCCGCTGAAACAGATTGCTAAGAAGAGTGATCCTACCTTTCTATATATCCAAACGGAGAGGGAAGAACCTGTAGTTAAAAAACATATGCAAACCGCGACGGAACCAGTAATTAAAAAACATGTCCAGACTGAGCCTATCATGCATGCAGACGTAGCGACAGAGACCGAACTGCCCCAATATAGTCAGGTATATGAAAGTCTACCAGAAATAGAAGAAAAGGTGGAAGACGCTGATGATGCGTTCTTGTTGGATACCGCTGTAGGTGAAGAATTTCTGAATCAGTATGATCCTTTACCTAGAAAATATGTTGAAGACATGATAAAGGATACCAAGAACAATTTAGATCACACTTATGGTATTACATACAAAATGGAAACAGATAAATGGAGTATCGGGAACTCCGAAATCAACATCAGGGGACCCGATATAGAAATTAACGGAATTCGGTACAAGGGTACTGAAGGCTTGTACAACCTTCTTATTTACAAGACACCTCAGGACTATACGGAAAAGGATAAGCAGCAATATATGGATATCATTAATCGTACTAATGCCATCAGGCGAAATTACAGCGCTACAGGACAACTTCAGGGTACACGCTCTTTCAAGTGGACACACATTATAAAGCCTAATCTCAGATCTAAATCGACTAGCGGGTATGGATTTAAGAAAGTCACTGATAAACCTATGGAATACGTGTATTGGAATGACCCATCAGAATTGATCGAGCGATTACGATTACTGTATGGATCTAAAATGGCTGGTCATACCGGTCACGACAATGAAATAACATCTATCATCGAAGAACTTAGAGAAGCAGGCATTGTAGAATAAATATCGATGGTAATACCTTAAATCTGTTAGTTTCAAAATGAGCATAGATAAGTTTGGACGCTATCATTCTGCACTCAAAGGGGTACGGCAGGGACCTCCAGGAATTGGATTCAGTCTAAGCCGTGATGGTCATTTTGATATCCGAAACAAAAGGCTTGTAAATGCGGCGGACCCGGTTAATGAGGGTGACGTCATAACTCTAAAACATTACTTGAATACCAAGTATAATTGTGATCAGAAGAGATTGGTGAACCTAGCCGATCCTAAGATTGATACTGATGCAGTCAATAAGATGTATTTAGAACATGCATGCAGACAAACCCTTAATCGTATACATACGGATATCGATTCGAAAATTACAATGTATGCAATAGCAAACTGTCTTCATAGAAGTGGTAAAGAATTTGTTGCATGCAATAAACGAATTATCCAGTTAAAGGCACCGAAAGAAGATAATGATGCGGTCAACAAGGCTTATGTAGATCATTTGTATAGACAAACCCTCAATGATTCCATACCAACAATGATTGAAAACAAGATAGCTAGATGTCTCACGTTAGATGAAGGTGGAAACTACGATGCTAAGAAAGCCAGGATCGTTAACGTTGCGGTCCCTGAAAAGGATGCTGAAATCGCAAATAAGTTATATGTCGATAATATAAGAAATAGCATGTTCGATCGTCTTAACAGACATATAGTCGACGCCGACCAAGCCGTGGAACTCGCCAGATCGGCTATAGAAGTAGTTTTGAATTTTAAAAAAGATACTCTTAAAAAAATAGTTGAACTTGAGGGAAAGCTCAATAACGTAGAGGAAATTAAAGACAAATTATATGCTTTATATAAACAGTCACATAACAGATACGGATAAAAAACATTTTGACATTGATAACTTTAAAACGTATATTAGTAAGCAGGTAAAACAATTAAGAGAATCTTTGGACAAGGCAAATAAAGATGGAACAGGTGGTGCGGGAACTGCACAGACCGGCTAGACGAAATTTTCCGCTAAAGAGAACTATTATTAAGGGGTTCGATGATTTATGGCAGGCTGATTTGGGCGAACTTGGTTCTTATGCTAGAGAAAATAAAGGTCACAAGTACGTACTAGTGATGATCGATTGCTTCTCGAAATTTTTATGGACCAGACCCTTAAAATCGAAGAAAGGGGTAGAGGTCTCTAAAGCCACGGCTTCTTGAAATCTTGAAAGAAGGTCGAGTCCCCGCTAACATGCAAACAGATCAAGGTCGTGAGTTTTATTGCAAAGAGTTTTCGGCTTTGATGAAAAAACACAATATCAATCATTACTCTACCTATAGCGTAAAGAAAGCAGCTATTGCTGAAAGAGTCATACGCACTTTGAAAAATTCTACAGTCTGTTTTTTATAAGCGATAATATAGGAAATCCAATGGAATTTTATCATTCTCCTCCTAGATTTGTACCCTTACAAATGTAAGTGGAAATTTTGGTATCAATCGAAAGAAGAATTCATTTTACGTCAAAAACACATTAAACTTTATGAAAAAAAAACAAAAACTATTTAGAAAAATACTTAAAAAACTTATTAATTTATTGCTTTTGGTAATAAGCTATAAAGAAAAGGTGAAAGCTGTACGCCGATTGGTGTAGAGGTTAACGCTTCAGGTTCCTAATCAGAAATCGCAGGTTCAAACCCCGTCTTCGTATACTTTTTTTTTAAATTGTATTACTTACTAATTATTGTTAATTATCTTTAGAACTTGATTTTAATTATTATTATAACAATTATTATTAGTTTTATGCCCTTTTTTATCTGCTTTTCTCATAGCTGAAAATGTACAAATCTAGTGGGCTTGATAAAAATTTTTATTTGTAGTTATAACAAGTAATAGATTTGTAATCAGTGACGTTTTATTTGTTTTAGATCGTACTATTGTTGTGTTTGTGGTTTTCATAGTATTTTTAAAATGAATTTGACGTTAGAAGATAGAATTCATGTAATTTCTTTACATTTACAAGGCAATAGCTATAATCAAATTTCAGATTACTATGCGGGTGTTACGAATGGAGAAAAAGTACCCAGCACATACTTTATCAGTAAGCTGATAGATAGACTCCGAACTACAGGTTGTGTAAACGTTCATATTAGCAAGAAGAGGAAAAGAATAAATCCAAATTTTGAAGAGGTAGAAGAGGTTCTTTTGAGGTTTATCGATAACCCAACTTTAAGTGTGAGGGAAGCAGCTTCGGAAATGCAAATATCTTACAGTATTTCAGATCTTAAAGAAAAGTAAATTCAAAGGTTTTTGAACCACAAATCCATCAAGAATTGTTGCATGGAGACGACGAGCGGAGAAACACTTTCTGTGAAGAGATGATGGCAAAGACGCAAAGGAACCGCAACTTTTGTCGGCACATTTGTTTCACTGATGAGTGTACGTTTACTCTAAATGGTACTCCGAACAAGCAAAATTTTCGACATTGGGCTCCAAAAAATCCTCATGTACTTCTGCCACGAATAACCCAATATCGAGAATCAGTAAATGTCTGGATTGGTATCTACAGCTGCCACATCATTGGTCCCATATTTATTGAAGGGAAATTAACTGCAGATAAGTACCTGGAAATACTACAAACTGAAATTGGACCTGCCCTTGAAGCGGTAGCTGGGGAGAATGTTGTATACTACCAACATGACGGCTGCCCAGCGCATTCAGCTCACAGAGTAAGAGATTATTTGGATTTAACATTTCCAAATTCTTGGATTGGGATTAGAGGTACCATGTGGTGGCCTGCAAGATCCCCAGATCTTAATACCTGCGATTTCTTTTTATGGGGTCATCTCAAAAACACAATTTATGAAAAAAAATACCAAAACATTGAGGAGATGAAAGTCGCCATAACAGACGCATGTCGAAGAATTCCACGAAAACAATTAGTGAATGTCCGCCGAAGTTTTCAAGAGCGATTGGGACATTGTTTGGCTGTAAATGGCGGTTTATTTGAACATCTGATTTAATTTTGTGTTGTTATTTTGAATTCTTAATGTTTTGATTAAATATTTGTTTCATTGGAATTTACTTTTGTCAATTGTGTTAGTAGTATCTAGTAGTTCGTATTACTTAGTAGCCATTGTATTAGTAATAATATTTTGTTAATAATCTGGTTTTTTTAATTTTTGTACAACTTCAGCTATGAGAAGAGCGGTGAAAAAAGACATAAAACTAATAATAACTGTTATAATAATAATTAAAATCAAGTTCTAAAGATAATAAATAACAATTAGTAAGTAAAACAATTAAAAAAAAAAGTATACGGGAGTGGAATTCGAACGCCGAATTTCTGATTACGAATCTGTTGCCTTAACCGCTACACCAATCGGCGTACAGCTTTCACCTTTTCTTTATAGCTTATTACCAAAAGCAATAAATTAATAAGCTTTTTAAGTATTTTTCTAAGCAGTTTTTGTTTTTTTTCATAAAGTTTAATGTGTTTTTGACGTAAAATGAATTCTTCTTTCGATTGATACCATAGTTTCTACTTACATTTGCAAGGGTACAAATTTAGGAGGAGAATGATAAAATTCCATCGAATTTCCTATATTATCGTTTACAAAAAACACACTGTATATATCAGAACTTTAGTTTGCGTGGGAAATACAAATGGGTAGATGTATTGAAGGACCTTACTGCTAAGTATAATTTCCGCAAACATCGGACGATAGGGCTGCGACCTAGTGACGTCACCCCTACTACTTATGTTACTGCTTATGTTGATGTCATCACATCAAAGTAGTAGGGAAACATAAGTTTAAAGTCGGAAGTCTTGTGCGAATTTCCAAGTTTAAGTCGGCATTCGCTAAGGGTACACTCCGAACTGGTCTACAGATTTATTTAAAATTACTAAGATTAAAATTGGAAATCCTGTCACTTATTTGTTAGAAGATTCAAGGGGTCAGGCTATACAAGGCCAGTTTTATGCGGAAGAGCTTCAGGTAACTACCCAACCAGACGTTTTTCTCATAGAAGAAATCCTTAAAAAACGTAAGAAGGATTTATACGTTAGGTGGCTTGGTTTAGATAAATCTCACGACTCATGGATTCCAAAAAGTTCCCTGCTGTAAGATCCAACGACAATGTACAATACTTTGAAGCACTTGAAGAAGATAGTAAGTCTCCATGGATGTCAATGACGATCACCAGAAGTCGTTTTCAGCTACGAATTTCCCAATTGGATACTATTTTAAGACGAGCGTCTAAAAGCTGCTCTCCGTTCCGTCTATTGCGCTTGCGCCGTAACGCCGAATTGATAGTATGAAATAAACAAAGGGTCAGTTTTATAATCACTGTTAAAACTCCCTTTAATTTAAAATCCATTTTAACTATTGCGACCCGTCATTGGTTCAATGAAATTTTATATTAAAACTTAACGGTGATTAGAAAAGTGGCCCTAAACATATATACCTACAGGTGATTCACGAGGTATAAAGAGCCTGATCAAACTAATGATGCAACCAACATTACATTTTCACAGCACACGCAGATACCTCGTAAACTAACTGGCAAGCTTGTGACGTCTATCAAAATATAAAATTGGGGTCCTAGGCATCGTGATTTGAAGTTTTTAAGTAAAAGTGAGCTGCGACAATGTAATGTTGGTTGCATCGAAAGTTTGGTCAGGCTCTTTATACCTCTTGAATCACCCTGTATAGCTAATTATAATATGCTCTACATAAAATTATTTAATTATTTATTCAATTATTCTATTTGAAAAGAGAAACCCTGTTTATAAAAAATATACATTTATTATAAAAATAAAATTGAAAACAATAATTATAATTTTTTTAAATTGTACATATGATCATGTTCTGAATTATTTGAAATATAAACCATATTATTTCCTTTTAAAACAGAACTAATAACTTGTGTTTCTTCTGCGTTAGCCTTTTTCTGTTTATTTTTACACCCTCGTTTTTTATTTGTTGAATAGAATCGTAATTGCTTTTCAATTTTCTTGTTTCCAGGTTCCTTGTTATTAGTTTGCATTTTTAAATCAACACTATTATTATTTGCTTTTATTAGATTATTGCAATTTCTTAAATATTTGTAAATTTGTGTTTTTATCTCAGAATCGGAAACGGTAATTAAATTACTTTGCAATACCGCCATTTCAACAGCAATTTTATTATTCAAATTATCATAATTTCGATTTTGCCTTGTTTCTGCAGACAAAGTAACGAAATGATCGGATACCTCCGCTGGTAATTTTGAAAATCCAAAAGTATCAGTAACAGCATGAGAGTATGTCTTAATATCAATTTTCTGGGTATTATTTTCTGTTTGCATGACAACATAGTGAATATGTTTACAGATCATTGCCTTAATAAAAAAGTCCGAGCAAACACAAGCGTAACAGTTAACGCAGATATCACATACATTACATTTTAGCTGGCAACATTCGTGCTTATTTAAATTTTTTGAAACAATGTATTCTTGATTTTTGGAAGTTACTTTCCAACTCGAATCAGTTAATTTTTCGTTTGAAAATATGCTGGTAATACCACTGCGATGACGATTTGAAATTTCTGTGAGATGGGTTGTGTTCTTACCCTTTGTTACTTTTATCAATCTATCAATAATTTTATCTCGAACATAACGATTGAGAGCATGAATACCTTTATCAAGCCGCTTTGTTTTCTTTGCTTCTAAATAGATATATTTAATAACTTTGTGCATGCTCTCCACATGCATATTGGTATTTACTCCACAGCCTTTTCTGTAACAATATGCCCACTGCTTAATATTATGCATATAATTATTTTGGAAGTAAACTCCAAAACTTTTAGTATCATTGTCATCTATCATTAAACCAATTGCAGTTTCTAAGCTCTTTTGAAAGTCACATTCTTCTAACTGTTGTTGCAACACTTTAATAGTTTTATATACTGCATCTCGTTTTTCTCTATCAGTAATTTTATTTAGATTGGATTGCCATGCACGATCAACGTGCCATGAGCAAAATAACTGGTGGCTTACTGAACCCATCACATTTTGCCAAGCATTATAAAAGACTCCAGTTATATCCGATATAAAAACTTCGGGAATAATTAAACCAGTTTTCTCTTTCACAACTCTAAAGAAAAATTGAAACACACCGGTCTCCTTCCTATTAGTGAACATAAACGCTGATGGAAAGCCTTCACCATACTCATCAATTACCATAATAGTAGACAACTCAAAGTTATAGTTATTTAACCCATGAGTACTATCAATAGTTATAACTTTGTTGCCAAAAGTTTTGAGCATTACTTCTTGAGAATGATTCATTAAAATCAGACAAAAATCGTTCTTTCCAAATTCATTTGCTTCTGAACCTTGTGGTTTGTAAAATAATACTGGGTTGTTTTCCAAAGATTTACATTCCTCCACCCACATATCAACACTCGTTGCATCGTTTTTATGACGAACACCTTCACAAATATTTATTGCATATGCATACTTCACATTTAAAATATCCTTTCTTGTTATTATGTCTTCCCTTTTCAAGTATTCCATTCCACATACATTTTCACGATAGGAATCTAAAATTCTGCAAATAAGAGATAATAAGATAAAATATAATACCTATGTAATTATTTATAAATTTTATACATACTTTGTAACAGTTACACCAATAGCTAATTTTGCAGCTATAGTTTGTTTATGTTCTTTTGACAAATGCAGATGCTGTATTTCCAAGGAATGACCATAGTGAGTCTTGCAAAATTTAACTTCAAAAGAATTATCATTTCGTTTCGATAAGATAATCTGACTAGTGCAGGCTTTATTTATTTTAGATGTTCCTTGTCATTTTAGAGAACGTTTTCGCTTTTCCTTGTTTTCATAGATGCCTAAATAAAAATTAGTATTGTTATTAAAAACTTTTTATCAATATTAAAATGTGAGCGACCTGTTCGATTACAGCTGTAATATGTTTTTTCTACTGTATCATCATCATCTGACAAACTCCGTTTCACACCTCTTGCCAACACATACTCAGCATGATTCATAATTGCACATTTATGGAACCAGATATCAAAGTCTAAAAAACAATATTTTGAAATATACACTTTACAATAGAAATTCCTACCTACCTTCTTTTGTTGTAAACTCTAAGGTTTCTTCTTCAAACTGCAAGTTATGTTCTTTCTGAAGGTGATTGCGTAAATCGCAATTAAATTTAAATGATACTTGGCATCCTTCTAGGCATTTGTGATTGTAACAATCAAAATTATATGAAATTCTCGGCGTTTGCAAGGTATTATGCACACGTTTTAAATGTTTATTAAGATTAGTTTGAGTAGAATATATTTTTTCTACGACTGTATTAGAATAGCAGCATTCTTAATTAATTTTTAATTATAGAATGATCACGTTCTATAACACACTGCGAGAATATATTCTTATACTTGTGTTAGAATGAACACCCGTGGCGCCATCTCGTAGCTGTTAAGTAGACTTATTACAGAACGCCCAGACGAACATAAACATTTTTATTATAAATAATTATGTGCTGTAAGTAATTATAATGGAATACTACTAGTTATTTATTACTTATTTATTGTTAATTCTGTAAATTTTAAATTAAATTGGAATAATTTTATCACTAAATTTTGCAAAGTTAGCTTAGTGACAAACCTTACATTTTAAATCAAGCAGACTGGTTTAGGTAATTGTCAATTATGTCAATGTCGAAATCGCGGACCGGTGGTCGAATTTATTATTTTTGTTCATTGAATTGAATTTATTTAAAAACAAATTTGACTTTGTAATAAAAAATATGAGTGAACACGAATCGTGTACCCCACCAGAAGTTTCGGACATAGCAGCAGCTGCTGTAGCGAACTTGTTACCTAAGAAATCGAGAGATGCTTATGAGCAATGTTACAAACAATTTATGGATTGGAGGAAAAATAAGTCCGTAAATTCGTTTTCTGAAAATGTTATGGTGGCATATTTCACTGAACTTTCCAATAGAATGAAGCCATCCACCTTATGGAAAACATACAGCATGCTTCGATCCACAATCCAAATAAAACATGATACTGATTTAAGAAGTTATGGTAAATTGCGAACTCTCTTAAAAAGAAACTCAGATGGATTTCAAGCGAAAAAATCTAAAACTCTATCAGCAGAAGTAATTAAAAAATTCATCGATGAAGCACCTGATGACATATACCTTGCTACAAAGGTAAGATAAAAAGAAAACTGGTAAAACTAGCTATACAATATTATTTCTTACAGGTAGCTTTAATAGTTGGTATTATGGGTGCTTGCCGTAAACATGAACTTTGGCAAATGAAGACTGATCACATCGAGGATCTAGGAACTGCAGTTTTAATAAGGGTTCTTGATACCAAAACCAAAGTAGAAAGAAAGTTTACAATAACAGGAAACTTTTGTACAATTTTTAAAAAATATTGGGCGCTGCGACCTCCAAATATTGAAAACAATAATTTTTTCTTAAATTACCAAAAAGGTCGTTGCACAAAACAAATCATCGGGATGAATAAATTTGGTAATATGCCCAAACAAGTAGCAACGTTCATGCGACTTGAAAATCCAGAACGATACACGGGGCATTGTTTCAGACGTACCTCTGCAACAATATTAATTGATGGAGGTGCTGACATAACCACTCTCAAGAGACATGGTGGCTGGAAATCTACGGAGGTGGCTGAAAGTTACATAGACAACTCATTAAATAGTCGCATGAATATTGCTAATAAAATATTGAATGAAGTTACACCTAGTACTTCAAAAAACACTACATGCACAATTACGTCTTTGCAGTGCAACGAGAATTTGGCTCCAGAAATTTCGTGTAATATCCCAAACTTTCATTTTACCAATTGTAATGTAACAATAAATCTAAATAAAAAAGACGACAAATAAAAAGTCAATATATAGTGCTAATTTAGTTCATGATTTATCATACATAGTATTATTATTACTAGCTAATGGCTCGTAATGTTTGTTTTGTTGGAAATTTGAAACAAAAATTCATAAAAAATTAATTATTTCATTTTGACAAATAGACAGTCGTAGAAAAAGTATAGTCTGTTACTCGGTTAGAATGAAAATTCGATACTCTCGTGGTTCCTCACGCTCGCTAACGCTCGCGTTCGGAATTTCCACTCGAATCGAATTTCTCATTCTAACCTCGTTACAGAATATACTATTATTGCACAAATGACACATGATAGCCATAATGTGCCAAAAATTAGGTATCACAAACAGGAATATCAGTAAAATAATAAAAGTATCAAATATTGCACAGAGTTTAAAATTACTTATTAAATTTGTTACATATTTGCAGGTGATATTTATTTTGCACTTTGCAGTCACCATCTGTCACTTTTAGGTTTCTAGACATGTGACTGTTGGCAGCCGCAACGCAAGCGCAGTTGACGGAACGGAGAGCAGCTTTTAGACGCTCGTATTTTAAGACCTATGCTAGAATCTAAAATTAAATATAGAGAAATGTATTATAAGTCCCCTAGTAAATTTATTAAATTACTTATAAGATGTGATAATAATTAAAACAATGTTTACTATAGTTTTGTTTTATTTACATGATTTGTCTAATTGATGTTAATAGGCTTGAAGCTGAAAAAAATATGACCGTGAGTTACAGGTCGACCACATAGTTTACATATTAATAAAAATATTGTTTTTTTAATTTCAATGATTTTTATTAGTGGGTTTTAGACAATTGCATACTTTACTATAGAAGCTTTCCTCGCTTAACGTGGATGATGAATAAGAATGTTACATGTGTAATATGTATTTTTAATAAAGCATTTATAAGCTCTTTAGTTTTATTTCTTAAATAAAACAGCTTACATAGGTTAAATATTTATTTCCATTTGAAATACAAATAATAAGCGCATAAAAAGCATATAATAAATAATATACATATGCAAGATAATACAACCATCACTATAAAACTGTTATAATAATGATGATAAGTTTCTAAATTCCATAAGATTGGAATCCAACTTGTATCTTCTTTCTGGTTGTTAGCGAACAGGAAGCGTAGTTTATAATATAGAAAGATCGATTGTTTGTTTCTTAGATTTAAATCCGCTGTGAAAGCACACTGCTCGTAGTTTACGAAATCTACGCTCATATGTGTCCATTTCTCGGGCCAAGCCTCTACATCTCGTGAGTCTGGAGGTTTACCTACAGTGGTAAAATGAGTACACAACCACGCCTCCCTCGCTTGGTGTGGACACGTCACCAATAAAGAATTATTGTATACCTGAGCTAAGGTTAACAATAACGTTGTTGCTACTGCAGGCATCTTGGGCAGTTTATTTTTAAAGGAGGTGGACCGTCCACCTCATCCCCCGTCTTTGGAAAATGTTGATTGCAGTGCTGATAACCTCACAACTGCTTTTGAAGTTGCTTCGGTAGTTTATTAACATTTCTGGCTACTGCAGAGCCGCAATATCTCTTTAAGAAATCTAGAGGTAATTCTTTCAGTTCCTCTGAGGTTAACAATCTGGTATCCATGTTCATACTGATGGCATGTAGTTTATCTAGCTCATTATATACCATAAGATTAAAAAATGAAGTTTGAAACACATTTGTTATAGAGCGTAAAGCGAGGGGGGGTCTAAGAATCGTTATATAATGATCACGTTCAAGCCCTCTCTACCCATTCACCGGTGTTGTAAGAAAACTATAATGTTTGCTGTAGTAGACGTTCAAGCCTTCTACACTCCTGAGTTCACTGCTAAAGAATTAACCGTATGGGATGGTAGTAGGCTAAGTCACTACCTCTTCAAACCACCTTTCCCGTTTCGCTGTTTGAATGAAGAGTTAAGGCAAGCAAGCGGTATGGTTAGAAAAAAATCATCATGGGCTGCAATGGACTCGAGGTTTCGTCGACCAAAAAGACTTTTCTGAAATCCTCTTATACGATACCGCTCATGTACACACTGTGTACTGTAAAGGGCTAGAAAAGGGTGAATACTGAAGAAGTTCTTGAGGCATAAAGTTTACATATTAGAAGACTACGAATTTAAATTAAAACTTACGCAACCTTCTTGTTTTAATCATATGTTAGATTATTGTCATTGTACTATTAATAATTGTAAATATTTATACGATGAAATAATGCGAAATGAATTGTAATTATTAATAAAAGTATTCTTTTTTAATTTCAGTTTTTATTATAATAATGATGATAAGTTTCTAAATTTAACAGCATTTTAAAGTTGATAAGATTGTATTATAATATCGTTTACGTCTGCTTAAGATTGTTTTCAACTTAAAAAAAAACCTTCAGAAATTATTATTGTATTTAACCTTGAACATTTACTTTCGCTCTCTCTCTAGAAATGGCCTTGAGTACTGCCAACCTTACACACATAACCTTGAAAACATAACCTTGAAATGCAACTCTGAGTACTGTCAACCTCAAACATAACCTTGAGTGTTACCAACATTTATGCGCTCTCTCTTTTCATCTCTCTCTAACGTGAACAAATGGCCTTGAGTACTACCAACCTTACACACATAACCTTGAGTGTCACCAACATTTATTTACACTCTCTCTCTTTTCATCTCTCTCTAACGTGAGCCAATGACCTTGAACACTACCAACCTCAAACATAGCCTTGAAAACATAACCTTGAAATGCAGTCTTGCCAACATTTTTTCGCGACCTTGACCTTGAGAAAAGTGGTGGGAGGTGGAGCCTTGACCTTGAGGAAAGTGGTGGGAGGTGGGAGTAGTGGGGGATGGTTTCAGAACACCCATTTATTTCCTACTCGCGTGCTTCTATTCTGGATTCCCTTTCGTATTTTACCCCCTTTGTACTAATCCTCGTGAAATTCTTTTCACGGTAGAGGACCCTTCCGTGTCTTATCTTAATGAACACATTATACTTTTACTTTTCTGGTTTACCCACTTCTGCAATTCTCTAGAAATGGCATTCCGTTATGCCTAAACCGCATCTGCGTAGTCACGGTCCCCCGCTTCAAACTCCAACTCCAAACCTACAACAAGAACAACGTATTAATAGTCCTAGTTCTACAGAAATACCTCTGAATGTTCCTTTAAGACTTCAAATTTTAAACGAATGTCCTGCACCCGATCAATTATTCTCTGCACCAACAAGCCCATCAGAATCCCGATCATCAACACACTTTTTTCCAGTCCATCATAGTTCTTCCGTAAATGATTTGAATTACGATAGCTTACCTGAAAACACAATTCGATCAGTTTCTCCTGACAGCCCATTAGAGAATAATGTTATCACCGATTTTGAAAACCAACCACCCCTTACGATGGCGACGAATAATACCACTATTTCTCAAGCCTTGCAACATCAACCAAACCCAACGCTACCTAAATTTATATGTCCCGATACGTTTGATCCTATCAAGAGTAAAAGTGCCGCCCAGTTTCTTAAATCGTATGAACAATCGGCTATTATTAATTCATGGGGATACACCCATAAAATCCTTTTCTTTGGGTCCTTCTTGTCTGGATCAGCGGCCACTTGGTTTCAACAATTTAAATCAAATTCCAATAATACGGCAAAAACGTGGGAACAACTCAAACAAGCTTTTTTGGATGAATTCGCTAGCCAAGACTACCTACGCGAATTAAAATTTAAACTTCGCAAGCGTATGCAGGGAGAACATGAAGACATTTTAAGTTATTTTTACGAAATATTAGCCCTTTGTCACGATCTCGATCCTCGAATGTCAGATTCAGCTATTATCGAACACTTCGAAACTGGTCTTCACCCCAGTTATCAATACCAATATTCTCTTCTTGCAGATTCTGATATGATCCTTCCTCAACTTAAACCATTAGTTATGAAACTTAGTGACGCGAAAAAACGTTTCAGTATGTCCCAACCACAAACAACCCCTACATTATTAACCATGCCTGTAGTAGAACAGCGCCCTTATTATCCTAACAGGCCTCCTTATCAATCTTTTCAATATCAGTCTCGTATTATAGTCGTTCTTGTTCAACACAGAGATCACCTCCCCAACCTATTAATAATCGCGGATCCTCTAACGTGAACCCAAATTGGTCACGCACTTACTATCGCCGCCCTGATTCCACTGATAATACAAAGACAACTACGAACGCATCCGGTCCTCCACGGCATAATCAGCCCTCAAATTTTCGATACGGCCGCGGCCAAAACTCAGGTCGCCGGCAGAACTAAATACACCCACAGATCCCCCAGTGTCACATATATGTACAACCGAAATACAACACGATTTTTTTCAACCCTTGCAAATTTTAACTATTTCTGGCCAAATTAATAATAAATTTATTCAAATAATTATCGACACGGGAGCAATCGAAAATATAATTGATCAACGTTTTATTCCCTTCCCTTTTACACCTAAAATTTCACATTCTTATCTATCTACAGCTGGTGGGCACAAATTATGTATTCTAGGAAGAGTTGCTTTAACCCTGAAAATTGAAGATTTTCAAACAGAAATTTCCGCTGTCGTTATAAATTCCCTCCCTAAACCGTTACTTCTAGGTGTGAAATTTTTATCCACATATTGTACAGAAATTAATTTTTATAAATCAACAATCACATTTCGCAAAATCGACACTATTGTCTCTATCAAATTTTTTAAAATTACTACCCCAGATCCTTGTATATGTATCCCTTCCAAAACAGAGGAAATGCCCGAAATTTTCAATATTCAATTGCCAGATCCCCCTAAAACGAAATTAAAATTCAATTATTAACTGATGTAATAATTCCCGCATATAGAGAATAAAGAAAGATAGTTAAGCTAACCTTATCAGCACCTGCCTCGCTAAAAATAGATTCCATCCATTGGAATGACTGTCTTCTGACTCGTAAGAAAGTTTCTCTCTTTGACTTTTCGTTAGATTCTACCAGTAATTTAATTTGATTCAACTAAACATATTATTCATTTTCTGGTTAATGAATTAAATAATAATTCTAATGCTTATTCAACTAATATCTTTGATTGGGTATTCATATACCTTAAGCTTCACAACCAGATGGCGCCCTTTTAAGTTTTTATTATTGTTTGAACCTTTATCTATTCCTTTTCACAATTTATACAGCTGTTTAACCAATACCTACGACTTGACTAATTAATTTGTAAGACAGAGTTTAAATCTCAAGCTGTGGCAGACATTTGAGTTTTTAGTTACAGTAAGTATAAAGCATTTTTATATTTTCGTTTGTGAGTATTTTAGCTTCGTTTAACTGGCTTCAACGCGGGGCCTTTTATTGTTATTTTACCGTGCAGAAAAACACGTTCGTTTCACTGGCGCCCAATCGCGGGGCCTAGTTGTGTTCTTGTAGAGAAAAAAACATTCGTTTCAGTGCTAAATTTTTTACCAGTCTCGATCTTTTATCAGCATATAATCAGATCCCTTTAAAAGAATCCGATAAGGAAAAAACAACATTTATCACCCCTGACGGTCTTTACGAATTTAATGTTGTAAGTTTTGGATTAACAAACGCTCCAGCAACATTTCAAAAAGTTGCCGACCACATATGTACTCTCGGATTTTAAATTTCGGAAAGTGTTTGTGTATCTTGATGACATCGTAGTTTTTAGTAAAACTTTTGAAGATCATTTATCCGATCTTCATGAAGTATTAACACGATTACAACTATATAATTTAACCCTTAAACCAGCAAAATGTTTCTTCGCCCAAACGGAACTTTTATTATTAGGGTTGCAAGTCTCAGGGGATGGTGTTCTTACAGACCGATCTAAATTATCAGCTATTTCAGAATTTCCTGTACCCAAAAATGTTAAACAAACACAATCCTTCTTGGGACTTTGCAACTTTTATCGTAAACACATACAAAATTTCGCTAGGATTGCACAACCTCTATATAACTTAACAAAACCTGGCCAACCATTTGTTTGGAGTGATGTTGAATCATCCGCTTTTAAAACGCTTCAACAAAAATTACTTTCAGCCCCTTTGCTACGACATTTTGATCCTTCTTTAGAATCCGAACTTCGCATAGATGCTAGTACTTCAGGTTTAGGAGCAATTCTCCTTCAAAAATTTAAGGGGGGGATGCACCCTATCGCTTTCATTTCTCGCGGCCCTACAAAATCAGAAAAAAAACTACAGCATCACTGACTTAGAAGCTTTAACAGCTATTTGGTCCTTGACTTATTTACGTCCTTACATTTATGGACGCCCTATTCGCATAGTTACTGACCATCATGTCGTATGTTGGTTAAAAACGGCCAAGTATGCCACCGGACGCCCGTTATGCCATTAAACTCCAAGATTATGACTACACCGTTGTCCACAAACATGGTGTCCTACATACCGATGTGGATAGCCTCTCTCGTAACCCCTTTCGTCCTGCCAGAGGGTGACGAACACGATGCCGAAGAAATCCCAACCCTTCTCACATTTCCTGATGATTTGGAAAAACTCCAACGTAATGATGTAAAGTTGCAGAAATTACTTCTTGCTCTCTCTAATACCCAGGATCCTACCCTTACAATCGCTGATCTTAAGCGAGCAAAATCTTTCAAATTAATTGATAATATTCTGTATAGGAAAAACGCGGATCCCCTCGGGTTACACGACTTATTCGTTATCCCTGATGCCCTTAAGGCTGAAATCCTTTTTGAAAATCACGATTCACTTACTAGTGGACATTTAGGAATCGCAAAAACCTATCACAAAATTAAAACTCGCTATTACTGAGACGCGTTACTAAAAGATGTTACCCGTTATGTAAAGGGTTGCCCCACTTGTCAGGCACGCAAAGGCCTTCCTAATCAAAAACCCCTAGGAACTTTACAGCCCATTTGTATTGTAACACCTTTTGAAAAAGTCGGTATAGATCTTCTCGGACCTTTACACCGGTCTGCCAAAGGCAAAACCATAATTATCATAGCTACCGATTACGCGACCAGATATGTCGAAAGCCGTGCTTTAGTTATCGGTCAAGCCCCTCAAGTTGCTAACTTCATCCTTAAACAAATCATCTGTCGCCATGGCAGTTCCCGCTGATTCATCTCAGATAGAGGCACCGTTTTTCGTTATCAACTTCTAACAGAGTTACTGAAGCTCATGGGAACTTTTAGCAGATTTACAACGGCCTATCATCCGGCCACTAATGGATTAACTGAAAGATTTAATGCCACTGTAATAGACATGATTTCCAAGTTTTGTAACACTAAACAGACAGATTTGGATTTGTATCTTCCCCATGACATGGGCCTACAATACATCCCGACAAGAATCAATTCGGATGTCCCCTTTTCTTCTTCTTTATGGACGAGATCCTGTTCAACCTGCTGATACCCAGCTCACTGTACCCCTTGCCCCGCTGCGCCCTAATGGCACGAGCGCTGGCTGTTGTTCAAAACCTTTCCGAACAGCAGCGTTCTGACAAACAACGGTATGATTCCAAACACCGTTCTTATGATTTCGATATCGGACAAAAAGTTAAAATTTTTACTCCCCGTCGTTACGTCGGAAAATCCACCAAACTTTTATTACAATGGCTTGGTCCTTATTATATAAAACAACTTTACTCAGAAGTTGACTACTTAATCAAGAAAGGTTTGCATTCTTCCGCAAAGGAGGAAGTAGTCCATGTTAGCAGAATTTTACCCTATCACGACGTATGGTCACCTCAATAAACTCCAGTATTGAGTTCATTACCAGGTTCATTATTATTATTGTAGTATTAGTTTTTTTTTGAGGGAGATGTATATTAATATTATATTATTATTTTTTCCAAGCATGGGTAAATTATGATGCTTGAAGGTCGGTTGTGTTTTATTATTGTTTAAACTACGTAGTGCGATGAATGCATTATTTATGTTTTTTTTAATTTTATATTTTATGTGTTTGCGGGTATTGATGTATTCTACCTATGACAGGTCAGACTTCGTTGCCAGTTTTTGACCTGGTGAATTCTCGTTTTTTTCCACTCATTTGAAGATGTTTCCTCTCTCCTCCGGGATATATACGTGGAACGGGCGCCCATTGTAACACGTGCCGGGGAAGCATCTGCGACCTTGAGTGAAGGGCTTCTAAGCCAGAACCGACGAAACAGTATATAAGTGGGTTGATCTTTTCGATATAAATACTCATATGGGTGGTATCTGTTTTTCCTCCCAAGGCGACCTGGTAACTTTCTTCGCGTATAAAATAAATAATATTTGTTTTTTCTTTTTTTTACAGATTTCTGATTTTCCTGGCAGTCATAACCGTCGTGACCACGGAACTTGACTCGCATTCAGTGACAAACTTTAACAGTAGGTATTGCGTCACCTGAGCGTGGGAAAATTTTTATGCAAATGACCCGCGATCTAATTAATATGCAAATGAGGCGTGGTCTAATTAAATGCGCGAATTAAATGCGCGAATTAAATGCGCGAATTAAATGCGCGAATTAAATGCGCGAATTAAATTAATTGATCTAATTAAATTAATTCACGGTATCAATTACATATCTCCTCTCTCATTTACATATATGATTTCTCATATGCATGGGCGAATTAAATTAATTGATCTAATTAAATTAATTCACGGTATCAATTACATATCTCCTCTCTCATTTACATATATGATTTCTCATATGCATGGGCGAATTAAATTAATTGATCTAATTAAATTAATTCACGGTATCATTTACATATCTCCTCTCCCATTTACATATATGATTTCTCATATGCATGCGCGAATTAAATTAATTCACGTCTCATTTTGTTCATCTCATTTTTATATATTATTATTTGTCATCTCTCATCTCTCTCTCCTCATTCCCAACTTGGATTTCCCGCTGAAAGATTTGAATTCCTAGCGCTGCTAAGGCCATCTATCGGTGACGTCATATGATCGGTATAGTAGATTTCTATACGCCTGTAGATAGGCAACCTGCTACACTTTTTTATAAAAATCAATGGAGCCAACAGGATTTGAACCGGGGACCGCTCGAATGGTAGCCAGCCAATGCATCCATTACACCACGAAGGTAATCTATTAAAGCACTGTAAACGGGTTATAAAAAAAAAATAATGTTGACTAGCTATTGTTGTGTCGAATTGACGATTTGATTTGAAAATTTAATAATGTAATTTATCGTTTAGACTAACCCTTGCTTACTTCTATATATGTTTAATTAATATGTAATTAGTACATCAAAATATGTTCTTAATATGTTAATCAATTTCCTTATAAAATATAACTATATATCATTGAAATAAAACATTAAACAATTGCAGTCGTTTATCATAAACCTAGTGGTGAGTTTGTATTATTCGTATAGCGATATGGATATATTATTCAGATATGTCGTGTTATGTGTTTAAATTTCTCATATGCATGCGCGAATTAAATTAATTCACGGTATCATTAGTGTATCTCCTCTCTCATTTACATATATGATTTCTCATATGCATGGGCGAATTAAATTAATTGATCTAATTAAATTAATTCACGGTAACAATTACATATCTCCTCTCTCATTTACATATATGATTTCTCATATGCATGGGCGAATTAAATTAATTGATCTAATTAAATTAATTCACAGTATCAATTACATATCTCCTCTCTCATTTACATATATGATTTCTCATATGCATGCGCGAATTAAATTAATTCACGGTATCATTAGTGTATCTCCTCTCTCATTTACATAACTGATATCTCATTCTGTACATCTCATTTTTATATATTATTTGCCATCTCTCATCTCTCTCTCATAAATTTATTTTAAAATAAATCAGTCCTATTTGATATTTATCTTCAGGTCATCATGTAATTCTGCGAAAATAATTTAATATGTAGAAACGTAATAATAAAAAATTTATTTTCAACTATACAAAAGTAACTCTTAAGCTACTGTAAATCAACTGTCGGATTAGCTCTGGTGCATTAGACCTGTTTAAATATACGCCATAAACATTTAGTTTGAAAGAAAACAATTAGGATCGTTATGATTTCATAAAATTTTATTCAAGTGAATCTTCTTAAGAATATAGAACACTGTGAAGCATTATTTTTAAAATTCAAAAACATTATCTATAGCTAAAACTGTTTAAGAAATAACTTTCAAACTAAATGTTTTGCATGAAAATACGTACAAACTAATTAGCCGTGTTTCGACATTCTTTAAAACTGCTTTCAAACCATAAATAAACAAACGTTCTTACGAATGACTGACTGAAAGGAATTTAGATTTTCTAAATAATTTGTTAAGAGATTATCATCTTAAAAGCGGCATAAATTATTGTTTTAAATAACAATTACTCACCCTTGTGTTAACCCGTATGCTAAGTATGTCCTAATGGTAAAACTGTAATCAACGAGATCTAATATCATAGTAATATTATATAACAGATTAGGTGACCTATCAAACTCTTTAAAGAAATGTTTATTTACATGTATGAGATAGTATTTAACATAATGTCCTTACATACTGGGTTACGATAGAGACGGGTAATCATACGATCTGTTGAAATGTATGATATATTATAAAATAACGTTTAAATAAGAGTTTACTTTAGATGCTTTCGTATAAATAAACAAACGTTCTTACGAATGACTGAAAGGAATTTAGATTTTCTAAATAATTTGTTAAGAGATTATCATCTTAAAAGAGGCATAAATTATTGTTTTAAATGACAATTACTCACCCTTGTGTTAACATGTATGCTAAGTATGTCCTAATGGTAAAACTGTAATCGACGAGATCTAACATCATAGTAATATTATAACAGATTAGGTGACCTAACAAACTCTTTAAAGAAATGTTTATTTACATGTATGAGATAGTATTTAACATAATGTCCTTACATACTGGGTTAAGATAGAGACGGGTAATCATACGAGCTGCTGAAATGTATGATATATTATAAAATAACGTTTAAATAAGCACCCTTGTGTTAACCCATATGCTAAGTATGTCCTAATGGTAAAACTGTAATCGACGAGATCTAACATCATAGTAATATTATAACAGATTAGGTGACCTAACAAACTCTTTAAAGAAATGTTTATTTACATGTATGAGATAGTATTTAACATAATGTCCTTACATACTGGGTTACGATAGAGACGGATAATCATACGAGCTGCTGAAATGTATGATATATTATAAATTAACGTTTAAATAAGAGTTTACTTTAGATGCTACGAATATCTATATGGTGTATAAACAATAAGAACACATATTTAGAAACAGTTTACAAGGTAGTAGATATAACGAAAAAGGCTAGCATTTGTTCAAAATTATATTACGTCTAGAGGGCGATATGAATATAACTTATAGGATTTAATCAAACTAGAAAAATATCGATATATATCCAGCGTTGAGAAATAATTATACTATGCGTTTAAATGTTTAAGTTCATCATAGCCTGCATCTCCTAAAATATGAGCGTTATACACATGTTTGAAATTCAATTCATCTTGCTTAAAGAGAATAAGTAAGTTAGCGTTGTCCCTAATCAGATGTTTCGGTATCTTTGCATATGTCTGACCTAAATAAAATGAATCAACATCCTTTATGTCTACTCATGCTAAAATATTATCTAAGTTTTTCCTGTTTGTCACAGATAATAGCATCGAAAATGAATACTGAATTAGGTTTCACATCATTAGGGGTGATTACATCATCGTTTTCGCCATATTTAGGTTGAAATAAAGACTTGGCGTATAGGTAGATATTTTCAAATTTTAATTCGTTTTCATTAGTTAGTAGACCTAACAAGACATTAGTTTTACCACAAGAAGAAGGTACACTCAAAATTGCTCTATAGGAAACAGATAAAAGCTTACAATGCTTCTTATCACCATCGGAATATTATCGAGAAACACGATCGTCTAAGTTAAAATTATTGATTTAAAAAGTAATGACCATTACTCATCCTTTGTGTTTCGCCATATTTAAACGTTATTTTTACAATACATCATACATTTTCATTAGCTTCGAAATACGCAGATATGTAATAATATACTATATACTCTTGTAGGTTATTCAACGTATCTATAGTAAACTCTTATGATTAAAAATAATCTGTAACCTTATTGTTTTTTATTACATCACAGGTTAGAGCATACGAATATAATTCAGGTTAGATTAGGTTAGAGTCTACGAATACATTTTTAGGGCAGAACGTAGGGAGCAGAGTAAGTACAAAACAACATACTTTCATACAAGAACGTTTATTGATACGAGTAGTTTCGACGCTAGTTAAAACATAATACAAAACTTATATATATATAATATCTATTAAATAGTACATTTCGTATACACTAATAATGGTACTACATACTCGACTATAAAGTAAACATGGTAGGTATAACAACAGTTTAAAAGAATAGATAGTAAATATAACTATATCTAATTATTTTATATAATACTATGTTAACTAAGAGGTTATATACAGAATATATACGCCTGTATTCGACCTCTAGAGGGTTCATAAGACTACACTAGACCAGACCAGACCAGGCCAGACTAGACCAGACCAGACCAGACCAGACCAGACCAGACCAGACCAGACCAGACCAGACCAGACCAGACCAGACTAGACTAGACTATAGATGATAGACAGTAAAATCATGAACAATTATACCGCCTATAAAATAATAGAGCTTATAATATAATATATAATAGAGATATATAATATAGAATATTATCGAGAAACATGATCGTCTAAGTTAAATATATTTAGCGACTTCTTTTGCTTAATAATTTTCATTATGGTATATGTATATGTCTAGTCACAGTTTCAGCAAACGCATTGTATTCTATCAACGAATCATGTAAATATCAAAAATTCGTAACGGTTATGCATAGGTTTAATACCATCAACAGCTCATTTAAAGGAAATGTTAGATTTTTAACAGTTTATGAGCATTAATCAAAGACTATTCTATAATGATGTATTATTTATTTATAAACATAGTATAGTAGCTAAATACATGACTGACTGAAAAAGTTACTTTTATTAATGATGACTATTGAATTCGATCTGTCACTAGTTTAACCTTTTAATTTCCACTTTTGACCAAATTATAGTTGATCTGATCAAATATTGCTTACAAATCGGATCTCTAATCTAATGTCTACAGTAGAATCCTTAAAACTCTCTATGAAGTTTTAGAATTGTCGATTACTAAGACACCCGTTTCTTCTGCCTCCTTTAGTAAATTCATATTGTTAGCTTCTACTTTGTCAACTGTTACTAGAATGCTGTTCTTTAGATCCTTTACCTCGCTCTATGTATCTGTAGTCATTACAATGAAAGTTTGTACTGTTGTGTCGAATTGACGATTTGATTTGAAAATTTAATAATGTAATTTATCGTTTAAACTAACCCTTGTTTATTTCTATATATGTTTAATTAATATGTAATTAGTACATCAAAATATGTTCTTAATATGTTTTTCAATTTCCTTATAAAATATAACTATATATCATTGAAATAAAACATTATTAAAATATTAAAAATAATTTTATTTTATCACATCCTAAATATTTACACGACTGATCGCGTTTCTCGTCAGCTTCTTTTCAAACAATTGCAGTCGTTTATCATAAACCTAATGGTGAGCTTGTATTATTCGTATTACGATATGGATATATTATTCAATTTTCATGTCTTTTGCTAACCCTACATAACTTAAGCTTTACATAGATTTAGACATGTTTTATATTTCGTATTTAGACACATAGCACGACATATTTGAATGATATATCCATCTCGACTAATGAAGGAACAGGAACACTACCCGTCTATTTATACTGTTCGACCAGAGCAATCGGTTGTTCTATCCTACGTTGAGAAAAATAACTATACTATGTAAGCATAGATACGTTACATATGATTGCGAGCCTGAGTATAAGCATAAACCCTATACTACAGATTTTTATCCTTTTTTTCATTATATCTACTACAGACGAGGTGAAGAATAGGTACATTTAACATGCGTATGCTACAATTATCTAATTTATAGTTTCTAGACGTAATGTAATTTTGAACAGATTTTAACCCTTTTCGTTATATCTACTACCCCTGTAAGCGATTTCTACATATACGTTCTTATTGTTTATACACCATATAGATATTCGTAGCATCTAAAGTAAACTCTTATTTAAACGTTATTTTACAATATATCATACATTTCAGCAACTCGTATGATTATCCCTCTCTATCGTAACCCAGTATGTAAGGACATTATGTTAAATACTATCTCATACATGTAAATAGTTACAACAACAAAATAGAAAAGTATACTTGAGGGTGAGAAAGAAGTCCCGGACGCGGCTATCTATAACATATGTCATATGTTTTGTAATACGTCTTTATAACTTAACTCTACGTGATTTCCTCTTACAATATCTCTAGTTATGAGAACCTTGAAGACTTAACCTGGAAAAATAAAACAGATAAATATTTTACTTTTTATTGAAACTAGTTAACTTATATTCTAACATACAAATATACAACAACAAAATAGAAAAGTATACTTGAGGGTAAGAAAGAAGTCCTGGACGCGGCTATCTATAACATATGTCGTATGTTTTGTAATACGTCTTTATAACTTTGAAACTTTACGTGATTTCCTCTTACAATATCTCTAGTTATGAGAACCTTGAAGACAACCTGAAGAAATAAAACAGATAAATATTTTACTTTTTATTGAAACTAGTTAACTTATATTCTAACATACATATTTGAAACTAGACAACTTATATTCTAACATACAAATATACAACAACAAAATAGAAAAGTGTACTTGAGGGTAACATTTTGTATAACCATTATCTTTTATTCTATTATACCTTCTTGTTTAAGCTCAGAAATAATTGAAATAATCTCATCCTAGTTTTCTTAACTACTGCTACCCCTCTGTTTTAAGGTATACAGTAGACGAAGCCTATCGACAACTTGATTCCAATACGGCGTTTTGTTTTTGGAATTTGAAATTGGTAGCTTGAGGTTAGAGCCTACGAATACATTTTTAGGACAGAAAATAATCTCATCCTAGTTTTCTAAACTACTGCTATTCCTCTGTTTTAAGGTATACAGTAGACGAAGCCTATCGACAACTTGATTCCAATACGGCGTTTTGTTTTTGGAATTTGAAATTGGTAGCTTGAGGTTAGAGCCTACGAATACATTTTTAGGATAGAACGTAGGGAGCAGAGTAAGTATAAAACAACATACTTTCATACAAGAACGTTTATTAATACGAGTAGTTTCGATGCTACTTAAAACATAATACATAACTTAAATATATAATATCTATTAAAATAGACCAGATCAGACCAGACCAGACCAGACTAGACTAGACTATAGATGATAGACAGTAAAATCATGAACAATTATACTGTCTGTAATATAATAGAGCTTACTTGATATTTTAAAATTAGCGACCGAATCTAATTATTACAGAAATTCAATTGTAGAAACTGAAGATGTAATCTTTAAAACATCTAAAGTTAGAAGTTTTTAGTAGTCAGGTCAGATTAATAGAGGGTGTTATAATCAAATCGTTTTAGAAACTATTTGTTTGTAAGATTGGCGCCCTAAAGAAAAACAGCATAGCTGTAGTCTTGATTTTGAAATTGAGATAGCTCGGAACAAAACGATGAATACAAAGTTTAGAAGTTTATTTCAAAATTCTGTGATAAAAAACATGAATTCTTCTTTACTTTACTTTAAAACCCAAAATTGCATGATAAATCAATATAATATTAATATAAATGATTAAATTAAATGAAGCAATCTAGGTTAGACCCCCCAAAAAATTATATTAAGGTTATAGATTTTAGACTCCGGTTGTTGCAAAGATTCAAGAATCTCTATTAAGATTAGTCCATAAAGCATTTATTAGGTTAGAGCATGTAGCTACTTACAAAAAAAAATCTCTATTAAGATTAGTTCATAAAATATTTATATAATATATTTATTATTTAGGTTAGACCATTGTAGCTACTTACAAAATCGTCATTAACATTCGAAAAACTTCACGTTCCGTTTAACTTAATTAACCCTGGCTAGTCACCCTTCACCCTTCTCCCTTCACCCTTCTCCCTTCTCCCTTCTCCCTTCTCCCTTCACCCTTCACCCTTCAACCTTAACCCTTCGGTCAGAACGTGAAGTTTTTCGAATGTTAATGACGATTTTGTAAGTAGCTACAATGGTCTAACCTAATAAATATTTTATGAACTAATCTTAATAGAGAATTTTTGTAAGTAGCTACATGCTCTAACCTAATAAATGCTTTATGGACTAATCTTAATAGAGATTCTTGAATCTTTGCAACAACCGGAGTCTAAAATCTATAACCTTAATATAATCTTTTGGGGGTCTAACCTAGATTGCTTCATTTAATTTAATCATTTATATTAATATTATATTGATTTATCATGCAATTTTGGGTTTTAAAGTAAAGTAAAGAAGAATTAATGTTTTTTATCACAGAATTTTGAAATAAACTTCTAAACTTTGTATTCATCGTTTTGTTCTGAGCTATCTCAATTTCAAAATCAAGACTACAGCTATGCTGTTTTTCTTTAGGGCGCCAATCTTACAAACAAATAGTTTCTAAAACGATTTGATTATAACACCCTCTATTAATCTGACCTGACTACTAAAAACTTCTAACTTTAGATGTTTTAAAGATTACATCTTCAGTTTCTACAATTGAATTTCTGTAATAATTAGATTCGGCCGCTAATTTTAAAATATCAAGTAAGCTCTATTATATTACAGACAGTATAATTGTTCATGATTTTACTGTCTATCATCTATAGTCTAGTCTAGTCTGGTCTGGTCTGGTCTGGTCTGGTCTATTTTAATAGATATTATATATTTAAGTTATGTATTATGTTTTAAGTAGCATCGAAACTACTCGTATTAATAAACGTTCTTGTATGAAAGTATGTTGTTTTATACTTACTCTGCTCCCTACGTTCTATCCTAAAAATGTATTCGTAGGCTCTAACCTCAAGCTACCAATTTCAAATTCCAAAAACAAAACGCCGTATTGGAATCAAGTTGTCGATAGGCTTCGTCTACTGTATACCTTAAAACAGAGGGATAGCAGTAGTTTAGAAAACTAGGATGAGATTATTTTCTGTCCTAAAAATGTATTCGTAGGCTCTAACCTCAAGCTACCAATTTCAAATTCCAAAAACAAAACGCCGTATTGGAATCAAGTTGTCGATAGGCTTCGTCTACTGTATACCTTAAAACAGAGGGGTAGCAGTAGTTAAGAAAACTAGGATGAGATTATTTCAATTATTTCTGAGCTTAAACAAGAAGGTATTATAGAATAAAAGATAATGGTTATACAAAATGTTACCCTCAAGTATACTTTTCTATTTTGTTGTTGTATATTTGTATGTTAGAATATAAGTTGTCTAGTTTCAAATATGTATGTTAGAATATAAGTTAACTAGTTTCAATAAAAAGTAAAATATTTATCTGTTTTATTTCTTCAGGTTGTCTTCAAGGTTCTCATAACTAGAGATATTGTAAGAGGAAATCACGTAAAGTTTCAAAGTTATAAAGACGTATTACAAAACATACGACATATGTTATAGATAGCCGCGTCCAGGACTTCTTTCTTACCCTCAAGTATACTTTTCTATTTTGTTGTTGTATATTTGTATGTTAGAATATAAGTTAACTAGTTTCAATAAAAAGTAAAATATTTATCTGTTTTATTTTTCCAGGTTAAGTCTTCAAGGTTCTCATAACTAGAGATATTGTAAGAGGAAATCACGTAGAGTTAAGTTATAAAGACGTATTACAAAACATATGACATATGTTATAGATAGCCGCGTCCGGGACTTCTTTCTCACCCTCAAGTATACTTTTCTATTTTGTTGTTGTAACTATTTACATGTATGAGATAGTATTTAACATAATGTCCTTACATACTGGGTTACGATAGAGAGGGATAATCATACGAGTTGCTGAAATGTATGATATATTGTAAAATAACGTTTAAATAAGAGTTTACTTTAGATGCTACGAATATCTATATGGTGTATAAACAATAAGAACGTATATGTAGAAATCGCTTACAGGGGTAGTAGATATAACGAAAAGGGTTAAAATCTGTTCAAAATTACATTACGTCTAGAAACTATAAATTAGATAATTGTAGCATACGCATGTTAAATGTACCTATTCTTCACCTCGTCTGTAGTAGATATAATGAAAAAAAGGATAAAAATCTGTAGTATAGGGTTTATGCTTATACTCAGGCTCGCAATCATATGTAACGTATCTATGCTTACATAGTATAGTTATTTTTCTCAACGTAGGATAGAACAACCGATTGCTCTGGTCGAACAGTATAAATAGACGGGTAGTGTTCCTGTTCCTTCATTAGTCGAGATGGATATATCATTCAAATATGTCGTGCTATGTGTCTAAATACGAAATATAAAACATGTCTAAATCTATGTAAAGCTTAAGTTATGTAGGGTTAGCAAAAGACATGAAAATTGAATAATATATCCATATCGTAATACGAATAATACAAGCTCACCATTAGGTTTATGATAAACGACTGCAATTGTTTGAAAAGAAGCTGACGAGAAACGCGATCAGTCGTGTAAATATTTAGGATGTGATAAAATAAAATTATTTTTAATATTTTAATAATGTTTTATTTCAATGATATATAGTTATATTTTATAAGGAAATTGAAAAACATATTAAGAACATATTTTGATGTACTAATTACATATTAATTAAACATATATAGAAATAAACAAGGGTTAGTTTAAACGATAAATTACATTATTAAATTTTCAAATCAAATCGTCAATTCGACACAACAGTACAAACTTTCATTGTAATGACTACAGATACATAGAGCGAGGTAAAGGATCTAAAGAACAGCATTCTAGTAACAGTTGACAAAGTAGAAGCTAACAATATGAATTTACTAAAGGAGGCAGAAGAAACGGGTGTCTTAGTAATCGACAATTCTAAAACTTCATAGAGAGTTTTAAGGATTCTACAGACATTATTAAGGATTCTGTAGACATTAGATTAGAGATCCGATTTGTAAGCAATATTTGATCAGATCAACTATAATTTGGTCAAAAGTGGAAATTAAAAGGTTAAACTAGTGACAGATCGAATTCAATAGTCATCATTAATAAAAGTAACTTTTTCAGTCAGTCATGTATTTAGCTACTATACTATGTTTATAAATAAATAATACATCATTATAGAATAGTCTTTGATTAATGCTCATAAACTGTTAAAAATCTAACATTTCCTTTAAATGAGCTGTTGATGGTATTAAACCTATGCATAACCGTTACGAATTTTTGATATTTACATGATTCGTTGATAGAATACAATGCGTTTGCTGAAACTGTGACTAGACATATACATATACCATAATGAAAATTATTAAGCAAAAGAAGTCGCTAAATATATTTAACTTAGACGATCATGTTTCTCGATAATATTCTATATTATATATCTCTATTATATATTATATTATAAGCTCTATTATTTTATAGGCGGTATAATTGTTCATGATTTTACTGTCTATCATCTATAGTCTAGTCTAGTCTGGTCTGGTCTGGTCTGGTCTGGTCTGGTCTGGTCTGGTCTGGTCTGGTCTGGTCTGGTCTGGTCTAGTCTGGCCTGGTCTGGTCTGGTCTAGTGTAGTCTTATGAACCCTCTAGAGGTCGAATACAGGCGTATATATTCTGTATATAACCTCTTAGTTAACATAGTATTATATAAAATAATTAGATATAGTTATATTTACTATCTATTCTTTTAAACTGTTGTTATACCTACCATGTTTACTTTATAGTCGAGTATGTAGTACCATTATTAGTGTATACGAAATGTACTATTTAATAGATATTATATATATATAAGTTTTGTATTATGTTTTAACTAGCGTCGAAACTACTCGTATCAATAAACGTTCTTGTATGAAAGTATGTTGTTTTGTACTTACTCTGCTCCCTACGTTCTGCCCTAAAAATGTATTCGTAGACTCTAACCTAATCTAACCTGAATTATATTCGTATGCTCTAACCTGTGATGTAATAAAAAACAATAAGGTTACAGATTATTTTTAATCATAAGAGTTTACTATAGATACGTTGAATAACCTACAAGAGTATATAGTATATTATTACATATCTGCGTATTTCGAAGCTAATGAAAATGTATGATGTATTGTAAAAATAACGTTTAAATATGGCGAAACACAAAGGATGAGTAATGGTCATTACTTTTTAAATCAATAATTTTAACTTAGACGATCGTGTTTCTCGATAATATTCCGATGGTGATAAGAAGCATTGTAAGCTTTTATCTGTTTCCTATAGAGCAATTTTGAGTGTACCTTCTTCTTGTGGTAAAACTAATGTCTTGTTAGGTCTACTAACTAATGAAAACGAATTAAAATTTGAAAATATCTACCTATACGCCAAGTCTTTATTTCAACCTAAATATGGCGAAAACGATGATGTAATCACCCCTAATGATGTGAAACCTAATTCAGTATTCATTTTCGATGCTATTATCTGTGACAAACAGGAAAAACTTAGATAATATTTTAGCATGAGTAGACATAAAGGATGTTGATTCATTTTATTTAGGTCAGACATATGCAAAGATACCGAAACATCTGATTAGGGACAACGCTAACTTACTTATTCTCTTTAAGCAAGATGAATTGAATTTCAAACATGTGTATAACGCTCATATTTTAGGAGATGCAGGCTATGATGAACTTAAACATTTAAACGCATAGTATAATTATTTCTCAACGCTGGATATATATCGATATTTTTCTAGTTTGATTAAATCCTATAAGTTATATTCATATCGCCCTCTAGACGTAATATAATTTTGAACAAATGCTAGCCTTTTTCGTTATATCTACTACCTTGTAAACTGTTTCTAAATATGTGTTCTTATTGTTTATACACCATATAGATATTCGTAGCATCTAAAGTAAACTCTTATTTAAACGTTAATTTATAATATATCATACATTTCAGCAGCTCGTATGATTATCCGTCTCTATCGTAACCCAGTATGTAAGGACATTATGTTAAATACTATCTCATACATGTAAATAAACATTTCTTTAAAGAGTTTGTTAGGTCACCTAATCTGTTATAATATTACTATGATGTTAGATCTCGTCGATTACAGTTTTACCATTAGGACATACTTAGCATATGGGTTAACACAAGGGTGCTTATTTAAACGTTATTTTATAATATATCATACATTTCAGCAGCTCGTATGATTACCCGTCTCTATCTTAACCCAGTATGTAAGGACATTATGTTAAATACTATCTCATACATGTAAATAAACATTTCTTTAAAGAGTTTGTTAGGTCACCTAATCTGTTATAATATTACTATGATGTTAGATCTCGTCGATTACAGTTTTACCATTAGGACATACTTAGCATATGGGTTAACACAAGGGTGCTTATTTAAACGTTATTTTATAATATATCATACATTTCAGCAGCTCGTATGATTACCCGTCTCTATCTTAACCCAGTATGTAAGGACATTATGTTAAATACTATCTCATACATGTAAATAAACATTTCTTTAAAGAGTTTGTTAGGTCACCTAATCTGTTATAATATTACTATGATGTTAGATCTCGTCGATTACAGTTTTACCATTAGGACATACTTAGCATATGGGTTAACACAAGGGTGCTTATTTAAACGTTATTTTATAATATATCATACATTTCAGCAGCTCGTATGATTACCCGTCTCTATCGTAACCCAGTATGTAAGGACATTATGTTAAATACTATCTCATACATGTAAATAAACATTTCTTTAAAGAGTTTGTTAGGTCACCTAATCTGTTATAATATTACTATGATGTTAGATCTCGTCGATTACAGTTTTACCATTAGGACATACTTAGCATACATGTTAACACAAGGGTGAGTAATTGTCATTTAAAACAATAATTTATGCCTCTTTTAAGATGATAATCTCTTAACAAATTATTTAGAAAATCTAAATTCCTTTCAGTCATTCGTAAGAACGTTTGTTTATTTATACGAAAGCATCTAAAGTAAACTCTTATTTAAACGTTATTTTATAATATATCATACATTTCAACAGATCGTATGATTACCCGTCTCTATCGTAACCCAGTATGTAAGGACATTATGTTAAATACTATCTCATACATGTAAATAAACATTTCTTTAAAGAGTTTGATAGGTCACCTAATCTGTTATATAATATTACTATGATATTAGATCTCGTTGATTACAGTTTTACCATTAGGACATACTTAGCATACGGGTTAACACAAGGGTGAGTAATTGTTATTTAAAACAATAATTTATGCCGCTTTTAAGATGATAATCTCTTAACAAATTATTTAGAAAATCTAAATTCCTTTCAGTCAGTCATTCGTAAGAACGTTTGTTTATTTATGGTTTGAAAGCAGTTTTAAAGAATGTCGAAACACGGCTAATTAGTTTGTACGTATTTTCATGCAAAACATTTAGTTTGAAAGTTATTTCTTAAACAGTTTTAGCTATAGATAATGTTTTTGAATTTTAAAAATAATGCTTCACAGTGTTCTATATTCTTAAGAAGATTCACTTGAATAAAATTTTATGAAATCATAACGATCCTAATTGTTTTCTTTCAAACTAAATGTTTATGGCGTATATTTAAACAGGTCTAATGCACCAGAGCTAATCCGACAGTTGATTTACAGTAGCTTAAGAGTTACTTTTGTATAGTTGAAAATAAATTTTTTATTATTACGTTTCTACATATTAAATTATTTTCGCAGAATTACATGATGACCTGAAGATAAATATCAAATAGGACTGATTTATTTTAAAATAAATTTATGAGAGAGAGATGAGAGATGGCAAATAATATATAAAAATGAGATGTACAGAATGAGATATCAGTTATGTAAATGAGAGAGGAGATACACTAATGATACCGTGAATTAATTTAATTCGCGCATGCATATGAGAAATCATATATGTAAATGAGAGAGGAGATATGTAATTGATACTGTGAATTAATTTAATTAGATCAATTAATTTAATTCGCCCATGCATATGAGAAATCATATATGTAAATGAGAGAGGAGATATGTAATTGTTACCGTGAATTAATTTAATTAGATCAATTAATTTAATTCGCCCATGCATATGAGAAATCATATATGTAAATGAGAGAGGAGATACACTAATGATACCGTGAATTAATTTAATTCGCGCATGCATATGAGAAATTTAAACACATAACACGACATATCTGAATAATATATCCATATCGCTATACGAATAATACAAACTCACCACTAGGTTTATGATAAACGACTGCAATTGTTTAATGTTTTATTTCAATGATATATAGTTATATTTTATAAGGAAATTGATTAACATATTAAGAACATATTTTGATGTACTAATTACATATTAATTAAACATATATAGAAGTAAGCAAGGGTTAGTCTAAACGATAAATTACATTATTAAATTTTCAAATCAAATCGTCAATTCGACACAACAATAGCTAGTCAACATTATTTTTTTTTTATAACCCGTTTACAGTGCTTTAATAGATTACCTTCGTGGTGTAATGGATGCATTGGCTGGCTACCATTCGAGCGGTCCCCGGTTCAAATCCTGTTGGCTCCATTGATTTTTATAAAAAAGTGTAGCAGGTTGCCTATCTACAGGCGTATAGAAATCTACTATACCGATCATATGACGTCACCGATAGATGGCCTTAGCAGCGCTAGGAATTCAAATCTTTCAGCGGGAAATCCAAGTTGGGAATGAGGAGAGAGAGATGAGAGATGACAAATAATAATATATAAAAATGAGATGAACAAAATGAGACGTGAATTAATTTAATGCGCGCATGCATATGAGAAATCATATATGTAAATGGGAGAGGAGATATGTAAATGATACCGTGAATTAATTTAATTAGATCAATTAATTTAATTCGCGCATGCTTATGAGAAATCATATATGTAAATGAGAGAGGAGATATGTAATTGATACCGTGAATTAATTTAATTAGATCAATTAATTTAATTCGCCCATGCATATGAGAAATCATATATGTAAATGAGAGAGGAGATATGTAATTGATACCGTGAATTAATTTAATTAGATCAATTAATTTAATTCGCGCATTTAATTCGCGCATTTAATTCGCGCATTTAATTAGACCACGCCTCATTTGCATATTAATTAGATCGCGGGTCATTTGCATAAAAATTTTCCCACGCTCAGGTGACGCAATACCTACTTTTAACCGAACAGCCGGAACTCATTTTGAACAAATTGGTACGGTACGACTCTATAATGACGAATTTACATTCGTAACCTACATAAACCTCCAGAAACATTATCAGCAGTTTCATACCATCAAAGAATGTTACGAGAAAACAGCTCGTTTAAAAACCTTAGAAGCAAATTTCTTTCTTCGACCAGTAGCACGACTCAATCACTTCTGTTTACAAACCTTTAAAATTTCTTTGTCATCAATTACAACCCTTATACTCTAATGGGAACACGTGCGAAATTTCTTTATATAGACATGCCTCGCATATTCCCGATTCATGTGATAAACGAATCACAGAAATAAAATCCACCCTTTTTACACGACTTACCATATCGAATACTTGGATTTTTGTCTGTCCTTATTCTGAAATTTTAACCATAACTTGTAATCCTTCTAAAAGGTGTCGGAAAATTATCTTTATCTCGAAACTGTAAAGCGTTTACAGCTACAGCAGTATTAATTCCTCATACTAAAACTTTTAAAACAGAACTCCAGATAGAATTTACCCCATTAATACATTTTACAATTATTAATCTAGCGTCCTCGAATTCTTTTTTGACCAATCTTTCGCACCTCGATTTAAGTTATACATTTAAAGACGTTACGAAACACTGGGAGGATTTACAATTTTCTAGTTACAAACTCAACGAAATTTAAAAAATTTCGCGTGATTTTGTTAATAACAATCCTGCAAGCTCAATCAACCTTCCAGCTGTTTATATTTGCGCTGGAATGGCACTTTTCGTAGTTTTATTGTACTTTTGACTACAAGGTTATTTTCTTTATAAACACAAGCAAATGCAAAGACTTGCTAACCCTAGCCCCTTTACCTAATTTATGTTCATTTCCTTCTCTTTTTTTATCCTTTTTGCGAATTACTATTTTTAGTATAAAATTTTTCTTTTTTTTCTGCTTACGTAAAATTTTTTATACTCACCATTTTTTCTCTCAATTTTTATTGCCTCGTTGCTGCACTTATTGCTTTCTTATTTCACTACACTTAGGGCCGGTACTTTTGTTCCATTTTTGATCTAAGATTCCTAAATCATTGGTCAAAATAACTCAAGGTTATAATTGGAGTTTATTTATCAGCGCGTATTTTTGTAACTTTATCTACAATCAGTTAACTAAACTGGATTAAGTGTGGTTGGCAATGCTGAAAACAGTGTTTGTGAACTATTTTGATGTGAATAGTTTATTCGTTCCAATTATTCTAACCTTAATTTCTAAATATTTTGGTGTCATATGTTTGTTTCCTTGATTAATAAATGTTTTTTATTAAAATATCAAATTATGGAAATTGAAAATCAGAAGAAAAAGCGTGGAGTTAATTTTACGGCAGAGGAAGTGGGTCTACTCATGCAGTGCATGATAACTGAATTGAATGTGATAGAAAATAAAAGAACTGATAATGTCTCCACAAAAGACAAGCTTCTTGCTTGGCAAAAGGTAGGAAAATCTTTTAATGCAAACACAAAGGGAGTTTTCAGAGATTTAAGCTCATTAAAAATAAAATATGAAAACATTAAAAAAAACTTGAAGAAGAAAATCTCACAGAATAAAAAAAATTTTAAAGAAACTGGAGGTGGCCCGAGCTTGGATGTTGAATTACTATGGTACGAAGAACACTTATATGCCAAATTACAATTAGGTATTATAGGATTACCATCTCAAGGAGATAGTGATGATATCATAAACGATAATAACAGCACTGTTGATAATACAAGAGAATTTATATTAAGTGAGGAGGAAAATGATCATCAACAAGATCATGATTATATAATAATAACTGAAATAGGTAAAATGCTTTAACACTGTATTAATCTTATAGAAATTATTTATCTTATTTTTACTGGTTAGAGCCAGAAAAGAGTCGGAAGTGTGAATTGTTAAACCAACAGGAAGACGAAATAGGTAAGATAAATAGCTTTTTAACACTGCAATCTTGTAAAAGAAAATTAACTATCTCACTTTAAATATTAGAATTAGATGATAATGAAAATGAAGAATTGAACAACCAACTTGTAGAGGAAAGGCCAATAGAAACGAGAGAAAATATAAATGAGACTTCTGTGGTAAGTAAATATTATCAATAACGATCAAATAGTTATTGTCAGCTATTTTAGGGAGCAAAGAAGTGGAACTTGAAGAAGAGAAAAAAAACAACAGTAACTTCTGATGAAAAAAAAACTCAATTAGAATCATTTGGAAAATTAGCAGAAGTAAGGACAAATGTTGCAAATGCACAAAAAAGTTGCTATGAAATTGAATTAGACCTGAAAAAAGTACAAGTACAAAAATTTGAAACAGAATCTAAGACAAAACAAGAAATTTTGGAAGCGGAGCTCTCCTTAAAAAAGGAAGAAATTAATCATAATAAAAAAATTTATGAATTGCAGGTAGAGCAAGAGAAGATTAAATTAGAAATTCTGAAACATAATTTAAACAAAGTTATTCGAGAAACTTTACATTAAATATCTAAATGCTATGGTTATGAAAGGTACCTGTACATTTTAATATGTAGCTTATCATTTTAGCCAAACACCCCACTATCTCTTGAATATTTTTATAAGTTCTTTTTTGTTACGGTTTTAAAATTAGCTCTTGTCTTTCGGGGCTACAATGTTTAGTTCGACTCATACTAACAAGAGAATGTATTTAGAAATATTATTTATAAGTAAATATGAAATTAACAATTAGGGTTTATTGTCTATTGTTTTGAAGGATTGAACGACAACTTGTAGAGGAAAGGTCAATAGAAACAATGTAAACTAAGGTTTACCTTGTTTACTAATATAAATTGTCTCCTGAATATTAAAAGTCAATAAAATACAGAAAATTATCTTTACTGTTATTATCACAATGTCAAATTGCACTTATTTAAAATAAAAATGTGAATCCTGAATAGCAAAGACTGCTATCTAGATAAAGTTGTAAACCACAAGGGTACTACATTTATTTTAGTTATATAGATATTTATACTCTGTTAGCATTTATCTATTACTATTATTTCGAGAACAATATATTTTTATTTTTGAAAGTCTTTTGTACACAATTATAATATTAGGCCATGTACAATATGTCCACGGATGAATGTAATTATACTTGTAAATCTTTGTATTTCTCATTTTTAGAGAAAAAAATCATTCTTTATAAAAAGTTTGGTTATTTTGAAAAGTCGTCATAATCAGAATCTTGATAAAACTTAGATAAACGATAAACACAGAAAATTGTATCAAGGCTAATTCTTTAAATTAAAAAAGTTATAATTTATATATGTCTCTCAAAGGAAACATTTGATATGAGAAAAAAGTATACAAGTATAGTTAGATCTGTCCGTGGACACACTGTATATATTATAGTCATTAATAATTTGACTATTTGTTAAAAATATATTTTAGTAGTTTGTATATTTTTATATGTTGCAGTTCAGGTTTAATAAACACTTTGTCTTTGATTTTGATTTTTTATTACTATTATTTAGAAAATTAACTACAAGATATTTTTTATAAGAGTCTTTGAAAATAGTTTATGTATCTCTGTTGAACTAAATTTACATGATTTGCGTTACCATTGTCATCTATGTTTGCTAGTAAATCATCATCAACTACCATGTCATTGTCGACAGCTATTTCATCACGATTTTCTACACCTATGTTATGCAGTATAGCAGTCGCTACAATTATTCTTTGTATCAATGGTAATTTACATCTCATGGGTATAGATAATACAGGAAACCTTCGTTTTAATATACCGAATGTCCTTTCTATAATAGTTCTGGTTCTAATTTGAGAGTCATTATAAAGCACCTCAGCTGGAGTATGAGGGTTCGGTAGAGGTGTCATCAGATAATTCTTTATAGGATATCCACTATCTCCTAACAGTACACAGTCTAGAAAATCACCATTTTCAAATCTATTCTTTATCGTTGAGTTAGAAAATATGTAGCTATCATGGCATGATCCAGGCCATCGTGCTACAATGTCCATTATTTTGTTATTGCCATCACAGCAAGCTTGAACATTCAATGAAAAAAAAACCTTTACGGTTACGAAAAATCTCTGCATTCTCTCCACCTGGTGAGATTATTGGTATGTGCGTGCAATCGATAGCAGCTATTACGTTTGGAAAATTGCTTATAGAAAAGAAATTGGTGACTACTCTTGTTCTTTCTTCATCGTTTTCAGGAAAACGAACATAGGTTGGTCTCAAACTTAATAAGGCAGTTGTTACTCTATTTATCACTCTTCCAGCTGTTGATTTATGGATTCCTCCAAAATCTCCCGTTGTTATGTAAAAACTGCCGGTTGCATAAAACCTCAAAGCTATTAAAATTTGAGTTAAGCTATCCAGGTTGCACCATCTGAAAATATAAAACATATGTAGCATGTTAAAGACCAAAATTTGTGTTAAATAATTATTACATTAATATCTGAATCAATAGTGTATTATATCACTTACCTTGGTTTGCGGGCTTCTAAAAGTTCTCCAATGGCGGGCAATAAAGTATTGACAACTACTGCTTTATAGAGCCTAAATCTTTGGTAAAATTCCTTGTTTGATAAAATATTGATGTAGTCAGGCCTACGTTTTATATTATATGTGCGTAAAATAACAATAAACTCATCAATTTCATTCAATTCGTTAGCTTCAAAGAATTCGTCCAATTCTTGTAGATCCATTATAAAAACACGAATACACACTTTTTTGAAATGATAAACTTGAGAAAACGCCTAAAGAACGAAAAAATCCATTCAAGGATTCTTTCATTCATAAATTACATAAATTAATTCAAGATTACAATTTAATTTGATGTCAGATGCTGGATTAAATTAATCTAGATTAAGGTTTTAGTAAAACTGTAATTATCTTAAATCTTCTACAAAAGTACACCATTTTTCAAGTTTAACTATGATCCAAGATTATTTTACTTTAACTGAAGATTAGAGAAAACACAAGTACCGGCCCTTAAGGTTCACGATACTTACGTTTAAATTATGCTTTCGCAGTGCTTATCAGCCACACCTTTGGAATTATAAGTGATGAACTGTAGAGTTCCTCACTTGAATACGGACATTCTTTATACTACATCACATTTCTCATACTTATCTCATTTCTAATCAAACCGTTTTTTTACACTATTTCTTTACTTTTACAAATTGACGTATAAAATTAAATTTCATATTTATATAAATTTTTTTTTACAAATTACCATTTGTTTATTCATCCAGGATCCCGAAGTCCGGGAGAGCTGGCGGTAGAGGGTACAGAAAGTCTACAACCACCATGTGAGGGTTGGGGTGAAAATGGACGGTTACATCATTCCTCAACACCCCTACCCCATACACTTCACACCGGTCTCGGTCGTGTATAACGGCGATGATTATCCCGGAATTGATCTGATTATTCCTCAGGTCGTTAATTACCATGGCGACATTCCCGTCTAAAACAACGTAGACCCTGTGCAGCCTTGTTCCCACATATAGCCCTGAAAAGATTCAATTTGATACCATAATTTACCATTATGTACTTCTTATTATTTTATTATATTATTCACCTTTTGTGAATTACTGTTTTCTTTTAACTTTTCACTCTAGCTTTTAATCTTTTTGGTTACTTATTTACCTAATACTTTTATTGTTACTTTAATAATTATTTTGACATTCGCTATGAATATGGACCTATCTGTAGTTTTAATTATTTGTATTTTTACTCATTTTTGTATTTTTGTTTTGCTTTACTTTATAGACTTATATTATATATTGTTCAAAGTACGTTCATTGAATCCCTCAAATGTTCACTTTTCAAAATTTTGTTTTTGCTTTGTTACTTACTACGTACTGTTTCTTTCTTCGTCTACAAGAATGAATCTTCCATCGGCATTGGCTACTACTAAATGGTTTGCAACTGGATGGATACTATGGCTGTTCCAATTGGTTCCTACCAACCATCACCTATGGTTCAAATTTGAAAGTAGTCATCACCAGACCAATATTGCAATCACCTAACGCTGCAATCGAATAGTTTGGTCGAGAAAAATACTTCTACAAAGCTTATTCTATATAGATGTGTTACTCTACATTAAACACATCCTATGCTTTGCATATGGAACAATAACCTTCTTGGAACCTTTACCAACAAACCGACTCATCACACCACTATGGTTACATCGAATTGCTTCGAATCCATGACATGCACACCTCAACCTTCCCAGCCAAACAGTTCTCATCTCTGATCAAGCAACCGTCTATTGGGAAACAGTCAGTAACATTATTTTTCACGATATTTATTTTTCTTTATGCTTTCGACCTTTTGTTGTCTTACTCTTTTAACGTACTTTTACTTAGCTATTAGTTACAGCTGTTGTATTCTCTGAATTTTTTGGATGTTTACATCTTTACGATCAACTTGGTCACACCTTCCACGACACCATACCCACCACTCTTCCGTCAAAGAGGGGGAAAGTGTCACAAACGGAATTATTTTAAATGAAATCCTTTTTGTAACATTTCAAACTTGCATTCGTTTAGCACAATTATTATCAAGGGTAATGCAATTAACTGCCCACGTCAGTGCACGCGTTTGAATCTCATTAAACATAATTTATACAGTCTGCATATCCTTGAGAATAATGTATACAGTTTGTATCTCATTAGAATAATTTATACAGTTTGCATCTCATTATGTATTCATGTATTCTTCGCATCCCACTTAATGTATTCAATTATTCAGTAATACTTCCGCGTTCAGCAGTATATAACCAGCTTGCTTGAGCTCTTCAAACCAGTCAGTGCCATGGCTCGAACACTACAAGCAAGCTGGTGAGTACCTTTCAATTATTTTATGCTTAGTTGCTTAGTTGAGTGGGCAGCGCTTAAACGCCCACTCTGCGAAATTATGGGAAGTTGTGACCAGGCTACCCAGCTTAGTTGTAATCACTAGGAGTCTAACTCCTACGCTTAGCTTGTAGACCTAGTGCTAGAATAGGGTTGGTTCCGACCTCCCTCTTGATTGTATCAATTTAGGAGGACATGTACGTCCTCACGATGTATTATTTGTATGTATGTAAACCTTTGTACTTGTACTCCCTTTATTGTTATTAATATATAGTTGTTTTGTACGACTTGTGTTTATCTTCTCTCTACCTCTGACTACGTCTTCCAGTCACGAAAACCCCCACGTGACAATATATGTATCTTCTTACCTTAAAATTTAATTTTACTGTTTTTGTGTATTATAATAATAATAATAATAATTGCTACAACCCATAGCCTGAAAACCAGGCCCCAGAAGCTATAAGCTTGTGCGGGAGGGAGGGGCGATTATTATTATTACGTAGGCCCTAAGTGCGGCTGCAGCCGACTTACAGATGGAACAGCGCAAATCCCACATTTGTGTCACAGCTAAGAAAAACTGCAGAAAACCTTAACCAGATCTGCCGGCACCGGGAATCGACCGCGAGCCGCTTGGGTGAAAGTCCAGCACTCTAGACATTACACTACCAAGGCTGTTAATATAAGTATTAGCGTATAAGAACCTACAGCTACACTCATCAGCCTCAGAATGCAGATACTACGTGAAGTTTAAAAATATAAATTGCTAAAATATCAAAAAACAAACGCATACGTAAACCTACACCGAAATTTCTTGCGTATTATTCCCTTACAGACAGGAATTAGGAATTAGGACAGGTTTGTTTATTTAAACCGGACAAAGCTGATTCCGAACGTGCATAAGAAAAAAAAACGAAATTCGTAGTACATTTCATATTAAGTTTCTATAAGTTGTTTAGTCTATTGAACTGGAGCCACGTAAAATGATTTTAAGTAGGTAGTTAAATGTAAAAACATAATAGTAAACGATGTGTTTTTAACTCCTTTTGTAAATTTTATAAATTCTTATTTATATGAATATAAAGAAACACCTGCATCAACAATAAGTTGGGCGATGAATACAAGAGCAAATAATCCGCACGCATTATTCAAGCTTTTTTATAGCTTTGAATCTTTGTACATCAAAACGCAACGTATATCTGAAAAGCTGGAAATCGAATATGCCTGATAAATAAAAATGTTTTTAAATAATGTTTCAACAATATATTGTTTATAAAAATCAATTATATTGAACAGGAAGTATCTTTCTATATCGGAAAAAAATCCTACCGCCCACCAGTGGGCGGTAGGTTGACTATCACTGTAGTATCTGTAGACTTAGTAGACTATCACACTAGACCAGGTTGACTATCACTGATATAGATGCTATTGTACTGGCCTGTTGTGTGCTACATAATTTTTTAAGAAAACGTACACAAGAGACATATAAAACAATAGTATCTACGGACGTTGAGGATACCGCTCCAAATAATTGTTGGCCAAATAATTCCTGGAGAATGGAGAACAGCCGGGGAATTAATGCCATTACAACATACCATACGACCCACGAATGCTTCCGTAGGCAAGTTCGTGATGCTTTTAAAGATTATTTAAAAAATTCGTCGAATTCCAGGACAAAATGGCTTTGGGGGTTGATCCGTAAATTGAGCAAGGAATGAATTCTTTGCTTATATACATTATTGTTGACTATTTGTTGTTAGTTGATATACTGTTAACTCCTTTCTAGTGTAGCATCAAGGCTCCCGCATTTAAAGACCTACAGGTACATTAACATACGAAGTAGGGTATAACGCTATAAATGCTATGTTTAGCCGTCTGTACTTCATTTATTTATTAAGTCCCTGTTCATTAATTTATTTTGCAAGAGATATCACTATTATTTGCGGCTAGTTTTAAAGTAAAATACAGATACTTACGTCTTCCTCTTCTTCTTCATCGGCATCTTGGTTAAATGTGACTTCATACGTCTGTGACTCATCTTCTTCGAGATTTCCCACTCCCTCTCTAGGAGTATCTATATCGTCTATAAAACTCATCATATCGTAGTACCATAATGTTGGTATATAAACGGATTCAGCGTCAGTCCCCGTCGTGCGGGATGCTCGCGCCTTCTTTAATTCCCTCTTGAACTTGTTGCGAAACGAATAAATCCGTTTCATAGCAAAGTCCTTTGTCGCATTAGGGTTTATCTCGCGACATTTGGCCACTAACATCTTCCAGGCATTACGCTTCAGATTTCTGTCTGCGTAAGCTTGCGACTTTACGTCCCATAAACAAACACAGCTTCTGTACAGAGTAATGAACTCCTCCCAAAAAAGTTTATTCCCGTCCAAAGACATTCTACAATTAAAATATAAAATATATATTTTGTAATTCTTAGTGGCTAACTGTCTAGTAAGCTACTACTGTACTATATTATATGAACGAAAAAAGTAGTTATATTTGAAAATGACACATCTGACATTTTTTAAATGGATATATCTCAATTTAGGACAGTTGTAGATAGGGTTTTGTATAGTATACGTGGGCTAGAACATATTACAATGATTACAAATGACTCGGTCTACGACCTCGCATCTGCAATTCTTCGCACTCGTAGTGCTGCAATAATGCTTCTATGCCACTAATAATATAAATAACTATTGAGTAGTTACCAGTTGGTAAAATGCCATGCCTTTACTAATTTCAGAATTAAAGTTGTTACCTTTTGTTAATTATGGCTGTTATCTTGAATCAAATAACGGAACTGGTTTTTACGTTTCGAATAACAGCAAAACTAAGAAAATTAAACTGCTTTTTGATTTCGTTCATTTATTTAGAATTGGTTAATAAATGTTTTTCACTCTACCAAATGGCATTTTACTAAAACTTTAAGTGACATAATAACTTCTCACTGAAATTAGCGAAGACGTGGTTTTTCATGCCATTGACTTTTTAAATTTTTGTATTATTTCTTTGTCAGGTTTCCGGTTGGCGGTGTCGTCTCTTTTCTTGCAATACTAGGACTGTTTACATTTGGTTTTTAACTGTTTTATTCTTGTTTGCATTCTTTTATGTTCTACGAGCAGTTTTCCAGAAAACCACCCGTACCGGACTGATCATTTCTGGTTGAAACATATTCGCTTCCCGATGCCTGACTGATACTGTGCCGGGCTAGCCACTACTTGTAACGACCACAGCCGTTCGGGTAGGTAACCTAACGTCCAAGGTACCTGGTTCTCTTGATCTAGCTGCTCACTGCATCCTAGGTTTAATAATAGCCAACAAAAATACAAGAGCGTTTAATAATCTGCTGTTATTGCTATTACATTTGCATTCCTTCACTTAAGTTAATTAATAAAGCATTCTACTTTCGTAATTCAATTAATCCAAACTAAGTAATCCCAAATAGATATTATCACTCTATTATTTAAATTTAAATTATCGTACAAATAAAATAGTTAAGTTACAAATTATTGAAATTTCGAATACATCCAAATTAACGATATCTACTAAAAATTTTTTCTAATAATAAATTTCCCAACCGAACGCGACCGTTAATGATTAGATTAATACAATCTTAATTCAATCAAAACATTTTTTTTATATGTTTTCTACTCCATATTTATACAATTTGTTTACTATGATTAGCACTTTCGTCAAACATTATTTCTCTTTGTATTTTGTCGGGTTTAGTTGACATTGCAAATCTCACCATTTACGTTAGATTCTTCTAATACTAAGCGTTACATAAGCTTTCTTAAGTTAGATACTGATTTCACATGATGTTAAAGTTATGTCTGCCTATTGTGCAGTATTTCTAAGAATGCAACTTATCATTTAAACTTAATTTAATCTTTTTAGAATAAATATGAAAAATTATGAAATTGTTAGCTTTATTAAAATTACAATAAATTTGGAAAATTTATTAAATTTTAAGTCCATAACCGTTATACTCGTTATTGCATTACTATTCTTTAGATTTGCCTAATTCTTGCACCAATCGATCGCCAACGTAGGAAATATATAATACTTCAACAATTACAATTAAATGCTAAAACTTGTCCGGTTTTTGCACTGAGGTCTCCAGTTGCTCTCAACACATGAAAGTTACTACCTAATTTTCATACCTCCAAATGCGTTAGATTTGATACTGGCAATCTAATTTCAAATTTGAATATTAGATTTTGAAAACGTTTGTTTCCATGTCAGTTAAATAATTATTATTCAAATCATTACCATATCATAGTATTGTCACGTGGGGTTTTGCGTGACTGGGGAACGTAGTCAGAGGTAGAAAGGAATCAAACACAAGTCGTAACAACAACTATATACTAAGACAATAAACAAAGAACAAAGGTTTACATGTTGACAATAACAGAGTACAAAAAGGGTTTACATGTTGACAATAACAGAGTACAAAAGGTTTACATATGGTGAGGACGTATATGCCCTCCTAAACTACTACAATACAGGGAAGGTTGGGAACCAACCCCGATACAGCACTAGGTCTACAAACTAAGCGTGTAGGAGATAACCTCCTGGTAACTAAGCCGGGAAGGCCTGGACACAACCTTCCCAAAATCCTGCATCGAGTGGGCGATTTAAGCGCTGCCCACTCAAACTAAGCACTAAGTATTTATATAATAAAAAGAGTACTCACCAGCTTGCTTGATGTCTTCGAGTCATGGTCACTGACTGGTTTGAAGAGCTCAAACAAGCTGGTTATATACCGCTGAAGGCGGAAACGTTACTGAATTAATTGAATACATTAAGTAGAATACGAAGAACCATGAATACTTAATAAGATACGAATTGTATAAATTATTCTAATGAGATACGATTTGTATAATTTATTCTGCAGACTGAATAATTTAGTCTAATGAGATTCAATTGTATAAATTATTCTCAAGGCAATGCAGAATGTGTGCCGCACGTGGCGAAGTGTAGGCGGCTATCGCACTACTCTTGATACGAAAGGAATGCAAGTTGAAATGTTACAAAAGGGATTTCATTTAGAATAATTCCGTTTGTGACACTTTCCCCCTCTTCGAGGGAAGAGTGGTGGGTAAGGCGTCGTGAGAGCTGTGACCAACATGAAAAATTCAGAGAATACAATAGGTGTAACTAATAGCTAAGTAAAAAGTAAAAGTACGTTAAAAGAATAATGCAGACAACAAAAGGTTGAAAGCATAAAGAAAAATAAATATTGTGAAAAATAAAAGTGAATATTGTGAAAATACTAAAAATAATGCTACCGACTGTTTCGAAAGATGTTTCCAGTGTTGAAGATGAGAACTGCTTGGCTTGGAATTGTCCGAAGTGTGCATGGTATAAATGCGAAGCAACTTGATGCTACCATAGCGGCGTTGTGAGCTGGTTGTTGGTTGAGGTTCCATAAAAATTATTGTTCCATAGTCATAACATAGGATGTGTTTAATATAGCGGAACACATCTGGAGAGCTTATGCTCATAGGATTATTCTTCTTGGCCAAATTATTCGATTGCGGTAATTGATTGCAATATTGGTCTGGAGATAACTATTTTCAAAGTGGAGCCATAGTAACCATAGGCGATGGTTTGTTAGAACCAGTTGGTACTGCCATCCAGGTGAAAACCATCTAGTAGTAGCCAATGCCGATGGAGGATCCATTTGTGCAGGCGAAGAAAGAAACAGTTCGTAGTAAGTAACACAGTCAAAAACAAAATTTTGAAAAAGAGAGCATTCGAGGGATTCAATGAACGTACTTTGAACAGTATATCATATAAGTCTCTAAAGTAAAGCAAAGCAAAAAATACAAAAATGATTAAAAATACAATTAACTAAATAACTAAAATGATAGATAGGTCCATTTCCATAGCGGTCATCAAAAGTAATTCTTAAAGTAACAATAAAAATATTAAACAAATGAGTAATGAAAAATATTAAAAGCTAGATTGATAAAATAGCAATTCACAAAAGGTGAATAATAATATGTTAATAATATAATAGCAAAGTATGGTAGCAAGTGCAAAGTTTACATAATTATACTTCCCATTTGTTACAAAAATAAAATTACATAGTTAGGGGCGATATATGCAACACCACATATATAGGTGTCTTGCACAAAAAAAAACATTGACAAGAGGAAGATACAGGGTCGGACGAAAACGCACGAGCGTTGAAAAGGCTCGGGTAGCCCTTAGGAGGGAAATTTTGTTTATGCAAGCAAATTCAAAAGTATAAGAAGGGCGGGAAGCGTGTTTAAATTTACCATATTGCATTACGACGAAGCCAAAACAAAAGAAAGAATGGGGGATGTGATTGATGAAGTCACGGTGTTCAGCGGGCAGAGCGGGCCTACCTTTTACCCTGCTGCAAGTAAGTAGAGAAAAAAGTGTATAAAAAGAAAAGGTACCAGTAATTTTTCTATATTTTCAGGAATGCACGTCGGCAGCCGCTTGCACCGTGTCTTCGTCGTATTGGACGGCCATGAGGCCGTCATAATCAACGATCTAGGAAGCCATGAGGGGGTGCTGATCGTCATAGTACACGACAGGGATCGCTACGACGTAATGGGGGTTGGGGTACTGCGAGTAGCAGCGACAGTCCACTTTCACCCCAATCCCCACGTCGTGGTGGTGGACTTTGTCTACCCCCCCCATCGGATTCCCGGATTTTTTACTAGAAGAATAGAAAAGATTGAAAAATGTATGTAATAAAGGGAAGAAATAAAGATTTAAAAAAAATTATTTTTAAAAGGCGAGTGTTATCAACAGAAGAAAAAAAAAGGTATGCAAAATGGTTCCTAGTAGTGGAAACGTCCGAATTTGTAAGTGACGTAGTCTGCAGAACATTACTTATAATTTTAAAGGTGTGGTTTAGCAAGCATCGCAAGAGCATAAGTGAAGCGTAAGTATCGTGAATACAAGTGAAGTGACATAAGAAAGCAATAATTGTAACAACGAGGCAGAGAAAAAAGGTGAGTAAAAAATTTTACATAAGCAGAAAAAAAAAGAAAAATTTTACATTAAAATAGTGATTTTTAAAAAGGGGAAAACAAAAGGGGAAAAAATAAATATAGAAATCAGGCAAGGGAGGTAGTGTCAGCAAGTGTTTGCATTTGCTTATGTTTATAAATGAGATATCCTTGTAATAAACAGTACGATAAAGCTACAAAAACTGCCGTTCCAGCGCAAATATAAACAGCTGGAAGGTTGATTGAGCTTGTTGGATTATTACTAACAAAATCACGCGAAAGTTTTGAAATCTCGTTAAGTTTGTAACTAGAAAATTGTAAATCCTCCAAGTGTCTCGTAACATCTTTAAATGTATAACTCAAATCGAGGTGTGAAAGATTGGTCAAAAAAGAACTCGAGGACGTTAGATTCACAATCGTAAATTGCATTAATGGGGTAAATTCTAATTGGAGTTCTGTTTTAAAAGTTTTAGTATGAGGGATTAATACTGCAGTAGTTGAAAATGCTTTACAGTTACGAGATAAAGACAATTTTCCGACACCTTTTAGAAGGATGTCGAAGGGAGGTCGTCCCTGACATGTTATGGTTAAAATTTCAGAATACGGACAGACGAAAATCCAAGTATTCGATATGGTAAGTCGTGTAAAAAGGGTTGTTTTTATTTCTGTGATTCGTTTATCACATGAATTAGGAATATGCGAAGCATGTCTATATAGAGAAATTTCGCACATATTCCCATTAGAGTACAGGGGTTGTAATTGATGACAAAGAAATTTTAAAGGTTTGTAAACAAGGCATTGTTGAAATTGTTCGGCGGTAAGAAATAAATAATCTCGTTTAGAATTGCTAATGGCTAAATATGTTGAATGCGGTTGCAGGAAAAAATATTTATTTTGAAGTATAGCGATTGGTAACGGCAATAATTTAAAAAGAGAAAAATCTCGATTATCTGATAATGTTTCTGGAGGTTTATGTAGGTTACGAATGTAAATTCGTCATTATAGAGTCGTACCGTACCAATTTGTTCAAAATGAATTCCGGCTGTTCGGTTAAAAATTGTCACTGAATGTGAGTCAAGTTCCGTGGTCACGACGGTTATAATTGCCAGGAAAATGAGAAACCTGTAAAAAAAGAAATAAATATTATTTATTTAATACGTGAAGACATTACCAGGTCGCCTTGTATGTTGCCACGGGAGCAAAACAAATACCACTCATATGAGTATTTATATAAAAAAGCTCAACTCTCTTATATACTGTTTCGTCGGTTCTGGCTGAAAAGCCCTTCACACAAATTCGCTGATGCTTTCCCGGTACGTGGTATATTGGGCCCTTCCACATACAAATCCAGGAGGAAAGAAAAAACACCTTCAAATAAGAGCGAGAAAAAATAAAAACGAGAATGCACCAGGTCGAAACTGGCAACAAAGTTTGACCTGTCATGGGCATGGGAATGTACACATCCATACCCGCCAATAAATACAACAAAAAAAAAAAACAAAGAATGCATTCATCGCACTGCGCAGTTACAATACATATAAAATCAAGCCTGCCATTATATACCTATTCATCAATAGGCTGGTTCAGGCGAACAAATAAAGCCAAAATTTTAGGAACCGACCTTCAAGCAACGTAATTTATGTATGCTTGGTACAATAATAATATAATAAAATACGTCTCCCTAAAAAAAACTAATACTAAAATAATAATGAACCTGGTAATGAACTCAATACTGGGGTTATTGAGGTGACCATACGTCGTGATAGGGTAAAATTCTGCTAACATGGACTACTTCCTCTTTTGCGGATGAATGCGAACCTTTCTTGATTAAGTAGTCAACTTCTGAATAGCGTTGTTTTATGTAATAAGGACCACGCCACCGTAATAAAAGTTTGGTGGTTTTTCCGACATAACGACGGGGAGTAAAAATTTTAACTTTTTGTCCGATATCAAAATCATAAGAACGGTGTTTGGAATCATACCGTTGTTTGTCAGAACGCTGCTGTTCGGTAAGGTTTTGGACAGCCAGCGCTCGTGCCATTAGGGCGCGGTCTCGAGTTTCCGAGACGAAGGTATGTTGAAGGGGTATATTAAGCTGGGTATCAGCAGGTTGAACAGGATCTCGTCCATATAGAAGAAGGAAAGGGGACATCCGAGTTGATTCTTGTCGGGATGTATTGTAGGCCCATGTGACATGGGGAAGATACAAATCCCAGTCTGTCTGTTTAGTGTTACAAAACTTGGAAAGCATGTCTATCACGGTAGCATTAAATCTTTCAGTTAATCCATTAGTGGCCGGATGATAGGCCGTTGTAAATCTGCTAGAAGTCCCCATGAGTTTCAGTAACTCTGTTACAAGCTGAGAACGAAAAACGGTTCCTCGATCTGAGATGAAACAGCGAGGGCTGCCATGGCGACAGACGATTTGTTCAAGGATGAAGTTAGCAACTTGAGGGGCTTGACCGTTAATTAAAGCACGGCTTTCGACATATCTGGTCGCGTAATCGGTAGCTATAATAATTACGGTTTTGCCTTTGGCAGACCGGTGTAAGGGTCCGAGAAGATCTATACCGACTTTTTCAAAAGGCGTTCCGATACAAATGGGTTGTAAGGTTCCTAGGGGTTTTTGATTAGGAAGGCCTTTGCGTGCCTGACAAGTGGGGCAACCCTTTACATAACGGGTAACATCTTTTAATAACGCGTCCCAGTAATAGCGGGATTTAATTTTGTGATAGGTTTTTGCGATTCCTAAATGACCACTAGTAAGTGAATCGTGATTTTCAAAAAGGATCTCAGCCCCGAGGACATCAGGAATAACTAATAAGTCGGGAATTCCGAGGGGGTCTGCATTTTTCTTATACAGAATATTATTAATTAATTTGAAAGATTTTGCTCGTTTAAGATCAGCGATTGTAAGGGAAGGATCCTGCGTATTAGAGAGAGCAAGAAGTAATTTCATTAACTTGATATCATTACGTTGGAGTTTTTCCAAATCATCAGGAAATATGAGAAGGGTTGGCATTTCTTCGGCATCGCGTTCGTCACCCTCTGTGGCAGGACGACAGGGGTTACGAGAAAGGCTATCTACATCTGTATGTAGGGCACCATGTTTGTGGACAACGGTGTAGTCATAATCTTGGAGTTTGATGGCATAACGGGCAAGGCGTCCGGTGGCATCCTTGGCCGTTTTTAACCAACATAGGGCATGATGGTCAGTAACTATGCGAATGGGACGTCCATAGATATAAGGTCGTAAGTAAGTCAAGGACCAAATAGCTGTTAAAGCTTCTAGGTCAGTGATGCTGTAGTTTTTTTCTGATTTTGTAAGACCGCGAGAAATAAAAGCGATAGGGTGCATCTCCCCGTTAAAATTTTGAAGTAGAATTGCTCCTAAACCTGAAGTACTAGCATCTATGCGAAGTTCGGAATCTAAAGAAGGGTCGAAATGTCGTAACAAAGGGGCTGAAAGTAATTTGTGTTGAAGCGTTTGAAAAGCAGTTGATTCAATATCACTCCAAATAAAGGGTTGGCCAGGTTTTGTTAAGTTATATAAAGGTTGTGCAATCCTAGCAAAATTTTTTATATGTTTACGATAAAAGTTACAAAGTCCCAAGAAAGATTGAGTTTGTTTAACATTTTTGGGTACAGGAAATTCTGAAATAGCTGATAATTTAGATTGGTCTGGACGAATACCATCCCCTGAAATTTGAAATCCTAATAATAAAAGTTCCGTTTGGGCGAAGAAACATTTGGCTGGTTTAAGAGTTAAATGATATTGTTGTAATCGTGTTAATACTTCATGAAGATCGGATAAATGATCTTCAAAAGTTTTACTAAAAACTACGATGTCATCAAGATACACAAGTACTTTCCGAAATTTGAAATCCGCAAGTATGTGGTCGGCAACTTTTTGAAATGTTGCTGGAGCGTTTGTTAATCCAAAACTCAAAACATTAAATTCGTAAAGACCGTCAGGTGTTATAAATGTTGTTTTTTCCTTATCGGACTCTTTTAAAGGGATCTGATTATATGCTGATAAGAGATCAAGGCTGTTAAAAAATTTAGCACCTCCAAGGTAGCTAATTAAATCACTAATTAATGGCATGGGGTAAGAATCTCGTTTTGTGACTTTATTCAATAACCTATAGTCTACACAAAATCGATGACCACCATCCTTTTTCTTAACAAGGACAACAGGGAAGGCCCAAGGGCTTTGAGAGGGTCTAATTAGATGATATCGAAGCATGTCGTCAATTTGATTCTGTATGATTTGTCTTTCGGAATGTGATACGCGGTATGGTTTCTTCCTAATAGGAGCAGCATCTCCGGTATCAATTTCGTGTTCTAAAATATCACAAAACCCTATCTTCGAAAAATCACTTGCAAAAATTCCAGAAAATTTATTAAGTAAAATTGAAATCCTTTCTTGGTCGCTAGAAGATGATTGCGTGTTAATATTATAAATGACGTCCTTGTTTGCAGGTGCAGACAAAGCCGTATTATGCTCGGAGACGAGTAGGATGGAATTATCTCTAGGCGCGAACGTGTGACCTACATTACTTCCTGCGAAAAGTTTTATCGGTACCCAAGAATGAGACTGCAATGTTACCGAGGCTCTACTAGAAGAATCTAACGAAAAGTCAAAGAGAGAAAATTTCTTACGAGTGAGAAGACCGTCATTCCAATGGATGGAATCTATTTTTAGCGAGGCAGGTGCTGATAAGGTTAGCTTAACTATCTTTCTTTCATATGCGGGAATTATTACATCAGTTAATAATTGAATTTTAATTTTCGTCTTAGGGGAATCTGGTAACTGAATATTGAAAATTTCGGGCTTTTCCTCTGTTTCAGAAGAGATACATATACAAGGATCTGGGGTATCAATTTTAAAAAAATTGATAGAGACAATAGTGTCGACTTTACGAAGAGTGATTGTTGATTTGTAAAAATTAATTTCCGTACAATATGTGGATAAAAATTTCATACCTAGAAGTAACGGTTTAGGGAGTAAATTTATAACGACAGCGGAAATTTCTGTTTGAAAATCTTCAATTTTCAGGGTCAAAGTAATTCTTCCTAGAATACATAATTTGTGTCCGCCAGCTGTAGATAGATAGGAATCCGAATTGTTAGGCGTAAAAGGGAAGGGAACAAACGTTGATCTATTATATTTTCGATTGCTCCCGTGTCGATGATTATTTTAATAATTTTATTATCAATTTGGCCAGAAATAGTTAAAATTTGCAAGGGTTGAGAAAAATCGTGTTGCATTTCGGTTGTACATACATGTGACACTGGAAGATCTGTGGGTGTATTTAATTCTGCCGGCGACCTGAATTTAGGCCGCGGCCATATCGAAAATTTGAGGGCTGCTCATGCCGTGGAGGACCGGATGCGTCCGCAGTTGCTTTTATGTTATCGGTGTAATCAGGGCGTCGAGAAAAGGTGCGTGACCCATTTGGGTTGACGTTAGAGTATCCGCGATTATTAGTAGGGCGGTTAGGGGGCCTTTGTGTTGGACAAGAACGGCTATAATGACCACGCCGTCTGCAAAAGAAACAAATAGGTCGCCCGTCGGTTGAACGAGACTGATTTTGAAAAGATTGATAAGGAGGTCTGTTAGGATAAGAAGGTCGTTGTTCTACTACCGGCATAGTTAATAATGTAGGCGTTGTTTGTAATTGAGACATACTGAAACGTTTTTTCGCGTCACTAAGTTTCATAACTAATGGTTTAAGTTGAGGAAGGCTCATATCAGATTCTGCAATAAGTGAATATTGATATTGATAACTGGGGTGAAGACCAGTTTCGAAGTGCTCGATAATAGCTGAATCTGCCATTCTAGGATCGACATCGTGACAAAGGGCTAATATTTCGTAAAAATAACTTAAAATGTCTTCATGTTCTCCCTGCATACGTTTGCGAAGTTTAAATTGTAATTCGCGTAGGTAGTTTTGACTAGCGAATTCCTCCAAAAAAGCCTGTTTGAGTTGTTCCCACGTTTTTGCCGTATTATTGGGGTTTGATTTAAATTGTTGAAACCAATTGGCCGCTGGTCCTGACAAGAAGGACCCAAAGAAAAGTATTTTATGGGTGTCACCCCAAGAATTAATGATAGCCGACTGTTCATACGATTTAAGAAATTGGGCGGCACTTTTACTCTTGATAGGATCAAACGTATCGGGACTTAAATTTAGGCAACGTAGGGTTTGGTTGATGTTGCAAGGCTTGAGAAATAGTGGTATTATTCGTCGCCATTGTAACGGGTGGTTGGTTATCGGATTCGGTGATAACAGTATTTTCTAATGGGCTGGGAGAAGATACTGATTGAATTGTGTTTTCAGGTGAGCTATCGTAACTCAAATCATTTACGGAAGAACTATGATGGATTGGAAAAAAGTGTGATGACGATCGGGATCCCGTTGGTGTTGTTGGCGCAGAGTGTAATTGATCGGGTGCAGGAGATTCGTCTAAAATTTGAAGCCGTAAAGGAGTTTTAGGAGGTATTTTTGTAGCACCAGGACTGTTAATACGTTGTTCTTGTTGTAGGTTTGGAGTTGGAGTTTGAATCGGTGGACCGTGACTACGCAGATGCGGTTTAGGCATAACGGAATGCCATTTCGTAGGAAGTACAGAAGTGGGTAAACCAGAAAAATAAAAGTATAATGTGTTCATCAAAATAAGACACGGAATTAAGACAAAAGGGGTAAAATACGAAAGGGAATCCAGAATAGAAATGGTGCGAGAGGTCTATCGGTAAAAGAAGCACGGCGACTCCATCACAATGTCACGTGGGGTTTTGCGTGACTGGGGAACGTAGTCAGAGGTAGAAAGGAATCAAACACAAGTCGTAACAACAACTATATACTAAGACAATAAACAAAGAACAAAGGTTTACATGTTGACAATAACAGAGTACAAAAAGGGTTTACATGTTGACAATAACAGAGTACAAAAGGTTTACATATGGTGAGGACGTATATGCCCTCCTAAACTACTACAATACAGGGAAGGTTGGGAACCAACCCCGATACAGCACTAGGTCTACAAACTAAGCGTGTAGGAGATAACCTCCTGGTAACTAAGCCGGGAAGGCCTGGACACAACCTTCCCAAAATCCTGCATAGAGTGGGCGATTTAAGCGCTGCCCACTCAAACTAAGCACTAAGCATTTATATAATAAAAAGAGTACTCACCAGCTTGCTTGATGTCTTCGAGTCATGGTCACTGACTGGTTTGAAGAGCTCAAACAAGCTGGTTATATACCGCTGAAGGCGGAAACGTTACTGAATTAATTGAATACATTAAGTAGAATACGAAGAACCATGAATACTTAATAAGATACGAATTGTATAAATTATTCTAATGAGATACGATTTGTATAATTTATTCTGCAGACTGAATAATTTAGTCTAATGAGATTCAATTGTATAAATTATTCTCAAGGCAATGCAGAATGTGTGCCGCACGTGGCGAAGTGTAGGCGGCTATCGCACTACTCTTGATACGAAAGGAATGCAAGTTGAAATGTTACAAAAGGGATTTCATTTAGAATAATTCCGTTTGTGACAGTATACTGAATAAGTACACATGAAAGTTCAAAGTGCATTGCATTAACCCATTTGTTCCCACAACATATTTTTCTTTCAAAATTTTAAATAAATTATTTTTTCTTATTAAAAATATGTCCAAAGGACAAGGTATACAAGTTTTTCCATAATATTTTGAAAAAAAAGCTTAAAAATGTATGTACTCACATGAGTACAACGGGAAGATAGAGACGTTAAAGAAAAAACGAATTATATAATATTTTTTTAATTTATTTTAGTAATTTACAGTAGAAAAAGATTATTCAGTATGGAACTTGATGAAACATTCCCTTTCTAAACAAAGTGTAACATTGCACTTGATACAAATCCACCTAGCTCGTTGATGGCACTTGCGGCAGCGCAACTGTTTATCAATTTTTTTGGGAAAATATCCTCCTTGATCTTGTACAATATTTTTGGGGACAATACTTGGATACCTGGAATGTCGAGCTTTCTCAAAAACTCAAATAATGTCTTGATATACTCGATAATTATTTACAGATTGGCCTAGCAAGTCTACGGCTCCCATAGCTGAATTATAATTGGCAAAGAGACGAGGTTGGGGCACGTCAATTTTTTCTTTCTGCTCCTTAGACACCGTTTCACTTTTGAAAGTGGATTAATACTGTCATAATTGGTCATCATTGTCACAATACTATTGCCCTTTCATTTTACTAGAAGTAATGTATGTTCTTTGTCGTATTTGTATTGGAAAAAACACGATTTTCTTTTTTCATTTGTTGCTTATCAGGCAAGGGGCATTTTTTGTGCGATTGTCCTTCACTGTTCCTGTTGCTCTATAGCCTAAGTCTCTAAGAGTTTTCAACAGACCGTAACTTGTAAAGTAGTTGTTGAAAAATATTACATGATCTTCCGGCTCTGTCACTACGTCTAATAAATCCAACACAATCTTAGACCCTAAAGGCAAATTTTGATCCGTGCCTATTTTATAACTTTTGTTTTGCTCCACAGTAGGTATCGAATTGGTAGCAGTAACCCGTGGAGCTGCAAATCATCCAGTCCTTATAACCAAAACGGACTGGCTTTCCACGAATAAATTGTTTTGATGAGTGGTGTCCGAAATATTTTACGATCGCCTCATCAATGGAAAGATTCTCATGAAATATACCCCACTGTAAGAATCGTTTATTCAGTTTTTCCATGAGGACGTGCTTTGTACATCTTGTCGTTTTTATCAAGAGTTTCGTTATTTGCTAAGTAAAGATACCTCTTTATTTCGTAATATTTATTACGAGGCATACTATCTCTAACTAGCGGTATGTTTAGATCTTCATCTGCGCACCAATATACCTTTTCTCTTGGTAATCGATGATAGCCAGTAAATAATAAGAAACCTATAAATATTTTTATCTCGTTACTTGTTACGGTAAATGAAGGGTTATTTTGCTGAGCAGCGTATCTCTTGGTTTCTTCGGTAATATAGTTTAATATACAATCTCCCCATAACTAAGCAGAGAGGATTGTAGCGCACTCACTCAACTAAGCAGGCTAAGCATTAGATAATTTAAAAGGTACTCACTAGCTTGCTTGTAGATGTAGTGTTCGAGCCATCTTCACTGACTGAATTGAATAGCTCAAGCAAGCTGGTTATATACTGTATCCTCATGAATATCACGGGAGCATTATTGTATAAATGAACAAATTAGATAGGGCGAGAATGCTGTATATATTATTTCTAATGAGATGCAAACTGCATAAATTATTTCCAAGGATATGGAGACTGTATAAATTACTTTTAATGAGATGCATACACGTGCGCGCGCGTTTGTGAATTTTGTTAATTGCATTACCCTTGATAATATTTGTACTAAATGAATGCAAGTTGAAATGTTACAAAAAGGATTTCATTTGAAATAATTCCGTTTGTGACACATAAGTGATGAACTACTATAGTTCCTCACTTGAATACGGACATTCTTTATACTACATCACATTTCTCATACCTATCTCATTTATAATAAACGGTCTTTTTTTAAACTATTTCTTTATTCTTTTTTTTTACAAATTGACATAACATTTTGACAATATAATGTCATGTAATGCATTATTACCATTTCTTCAGTCGTCCAAAATACCGTGGAAATCGGGGAGTGCTGGTGCAGGTTACAAAAAACCCACAACCACCATGGGTTTGGATGGAAATGGATCGTTATATCCGTCCTTAACACCCCCACCCCATAAACTTCGCACCGGTCTCTGTCGTATATACATGCAATGATAATCCCCGAATTATTGTCCCCTAGGTCGTTTATGACGATGGCAACATTTCCATCAAGCACCACATAGACCCTATGCAGCCTGGTTCCACCGCAGAGGCCTGAAAATATTCAACACATTTCCCCTTACATTTTATTACTATACAATTTTTGTTCTACTTACGGGCTGCAGGGTAATTGTATGTCACTACTTCATCAATCGTACCCATTCTTTTTATATATGAAGGGGTTAGAGGAAAAAGGGTATAAGTGGAGATTATATAGTTTTGAGTAATTAGAGGTTAAAGTTAATTGCCATTTGAAAATTCTAGGAAAAAGTTTATTTCTGGTGTTTAAGTGTGTGACAACACAAAATATATCCAAATCCTGTCAACACAGCAAAATTTAAAAATAAAAATTATATTAGCCAAAATTTTGAATTTGATGTACTTATACCCTTTTTGCACAAACTGAAACAGTAATTTTGTTAAAGTTGATATAATAAAAAATAATAGGAGTAATAATTTTATTGTAAAGCAAATAGTAATATGTTTATTAAAATTAGAACAATAATAATTTATGATTCGTAATCTGATGCAAGGTAATGATTATTATCAAAGTCTTCATCATCCGATTCTACATTTGCTCCACCTGGTTCTGGAATTTTAGCAGTTCCTGCTTTGACCTGTTTTGCTTTCTTTCCTTTAGCTTTTTGGTGTAACATATTGTTGTAAAAGCTATGATAAATGGGTGGAATATACTCCAGAAGGCTTTGAAGATTATTCCATTTTTCCAATGTAATAGGAAGTGGGGTTTTGTTAGACTGCTGAAGTGTTGATTCTAGGGAAAACGATGGACGTCCGGTAGATTGTGATCCGCAAGCACATTGTATAAATGGACACGAACTCTCTAGAGTATATTTAAACTGGAATGAAAATGTTTCCATATTTTTGTCATATTTGAAATAAGCGATTTCTCTGAACTTAAGTGGTTTTCCTTCGGAGTCTTTTTTAAAATCTTTTATTATGTTGTCTAAATTTTTTTGAAATTGAGTAAAACATTTCTTGAGTCATATTACACACGATAAATTTCTTTGAGGAACGAGCAATCACTGTCCTCCACTGATCAGGAATAAACACTTGCGGATTCTTTTTTTTATTTTTCTCAATTAACGCGAAGTTTCTATCACATTCCATGTAGGTATGGCCAGGTTCCAAAAACTTATGATGGATTTCTTGTAAGTGGGTAGCTTTTGTTAGAAACATGAATAATTTGCATATGTTTTTATTCTTATTTTACCCCCCACATGAGTCACTATATGCTATCAGTTTGGTAATATTGGGGGGCAATGACTTAATAAAGTGTATTAAACAGGAACCAATTTCTTGTGATCCTCTTCCAGCCACAGTTTCATCCCAAGTGTACATGTAAGCTTCACCAGTAATCAAATTATGGAAGCAAAAATTGTATGTCCAAAGTTGTCTTAAATAAAAGACTTTTGATGTTGTTAATAATGGAGTAGGTAATGTTTGTTGTAAATCGAAGCATACTACAGCAGTATCTGTCATATTCTTATGCATTGTAACGTCTAGATCTTTTGCTTTAGATGCTTTATCGGCCTTTCTTTGATGGATTTCTAAAGTTGTCTTAGCTGATTTCACACTGGCTTCATTGGCTGAATGTTTAATAATATTTTGCAAACTATCGCACCTTGAACAAGTATCAGTATGAGGTTTGTGAAAACGCAGATTAAACTCTGTATTGAAAATTCTACGGTAGTAAGACACCTTGACGGGGACTTTATTCTTTTCAACACAGTGTTCTTTATATAAAGAGTACATTTTGGATATATTAAATTCGGGGGATAGATATTATAACCTACAGAAACACAAAGGCTATTTTTATATAAAGAAATACTTAACCAACCAAAATGTAGCTGTGCTGGAAGTATTAGCTTGATCCAACACTGCTTTAGTTTTTGCCAGCTAGCCCCCAATAAGTCGGAGAGGGGCGGGGTAATACAAAATATAAAAGATAAAAAAACAAGCGCCACTTCGTTTAAAAACAATGCTTATTACTAAAGCTTCAAGCTTCTCAGACAAACGAAGAAATAGATCTTCTACTAAAATATGGGCAACTTCCACAATTTTGGTCGTACCGTACATATATACTTACAAATGATGAACTGAAAAGCAATATTAAAATCGTACAAATAAATAAATAATAAATAAATAAAACACACGTAGTGAAATGTAAACTTTCTAAGTAGGGCTTTATTTAAACTATTGGCAGATTTTAAAAGTTAACTTTAAAAGCAATTTTAATGTTTAATCGAGAAAAAAAAAGGTGAATGGTGATCTGTATCACAGTTGGTTGTACTTAAAACTACCCTACAACAATTCCACTACTCGAGATCTCGTTTCTTAATATTAACATGCATGAATAATTGTAAATACATTGAATCAATACATATATATATATATATATATATATATATATATATATATATATATATATATATATATATATATATATATATATATATATATATATAAACACAGACATATAATACATACAAATTTTCACAAACGTCCCATCATTCGAAGATCCACGGCTGTATGTTTAAAACCCTGCTTAGGGGTTATCACTTCACCCTTCGATGTTTGTTGTTTAATTCCGTCCCGATACCTGTATAGATGTAGGTACGGACCTCCTAAATGGAACCCACGATCAGAGAGCGGGAACACAAATACGACAACGAACAACAAAACCCAAAACCCAAAAGAAAGACCTACAAAGAAATCACCCTGTACATTGTATTAAGTTTAATTATTTGAAGATTTTTACCTTTCTATAAACTGAAAGGTCTTTTACAAAACAATTCCCTCAAGGTGACTACTAGGGAAATATTACCTAAAAATAAAAAGACATTTGTAAGATTTTTAGCGCAAAGAGGTTTTAACGAAAAGAAGTTACCTAAAATGGTTAGCACCAGAACTTAATCCGTCCAATTTGACGACCGATCGCACACAAATAACCAAGCGATCATTCCGTTGAATGTGAGATTTATTCCGCTAAAGCGAATTAATATTTAAAACCAATTTCTTAATATCTCGTACATCCAACTTCTAGTACCAAAAACCAGCCATTTTGTTCTATCACCGGCACTATCGAGAAAGAAACTTAACCGCGCAGGTATGACTTTACGATAAACCGAGGAAAGGGAAAACCAGTGACAACCAAACTACGGAGAAGCTTGGTTTTAAACAGTGACCATCAAACAAATAATGGGTTATGAATTTCAACGTTATAATTCCCCCCTCAACTCCCAGTCGCGAAAACCCTTTAGCGGCTTAGCATAACCTAGCCTTGCTAAAATCTAACTTGCCCAAAATAAATCGAAAGAACAACCCACCAGGATGAAAAATACCATGACAAAAAAAACATGGCACCAAAAATTAACACCCGAAAGGTGATCAAAAAAAAATCAAAAAAAAACAACAAAGGACAAACACAAATTGGAGGTGGAGGTAAGGAAAGAACAGAGGAACAAAAGGTTCCACCCCGAAGCATGAACAATGGTCGGGCAAGCAGGGTTCACTGCAAAGACGCGCTTTACACACAGTACTGGGCACAGTGGTATTCCACGTCGGGAAGGGACCACTGAGCAACTCCCAGTGCCCGAGGCTTGGCAATGACTCACAACAAAACCTACCAGCACGAACCACTGAACATGGCCAGCAAAAAGAACTGAACAGAGAGCCGCCGACATACTCTCTGCTCGCACCCAAGAGAGGATAGTGTAGAGGAAAAAAGAAGGAAAAGAAAACAGAGTGAAAAAGAAGGGCTCGCCCGGACACATGTGAAGTGGGCAGATGGCAGAGCCACCGAGGAGCACAACTTCACACACGATGCGAGGCACTGCCAGTTCCAACGTCGTGGAAACTGAACAGCGCCAAACCCCCGCATCCGAGGTTCGGAAGCACTACTCAGCAACACTAACCACCCGGACACCACACACGTACCGTTTGAGACAGAGAACAAGAGAAGAAGAGACCGGGGGTTAAAAAGGGAGTTCAGCCCAAAGAAACCCAAAAGAACCACGGTCTTGGGGATCCAGCCCAAGCCGTGCTATTGCAAATATCGAGTCAAAATCGGTATAAGAAAGAAGGAGAAGGTAAAAAGGAGAAGAGAAATTGTCAAATCCGGTATAAAAAAAAATAGTTTGGCTAAGCCAAAACGCCAAAAATAGATATTCGCAAAACAAAGATCTAAATAAAAACTAATAAGCCCTAACAAGTCGACAGATATTAGGTCGAACTGAGCGTATCACCAAACGCTCCAAATGAGGACAGCCCCAACCATCGCTGAACTCTGTGGAACCCAAACCACCAAATGGTTCCCCCCAAAAAAAAACAACCAAATGACCCTAATCTCCGACATGATTCGGAACATACTCTTTCAAATCTTTGGCATGAAATTTACCGACTTCCCTACCAAGTTCATCAGCTAAAATATAAGTCCAAGGAGACACCTTTTTGTGAATGGTAAAAGGACCAATATAACGAGGAGCAAGTTTATGTGAAAAATATTTACTCGCATCAGAAAGAGCAAAATTTTTCCTTAAAACTCTGTCACCAATAACAAATTGAGTATCTCGCTTACGTAGATCATAGTAACGTTTATTGCGATCAAAAGAAGTTTTTATTTTATTACGCACTACCTCAAAAACTCCCTGCAATTTCTCAGGAATACCAGTAGCAGACGAACGATCAACTTCCAGATCTTGAACTTTATCAGATATTTTATGATCAGTGCCTTTTAAAATATGTTCCCTACCAAAAGTTAAGAAATAGGGAGTATAACCAGTAGTTTCGTGACGACCAGTTCTAAGGGCACACCCAATCTTTGTTAATTCATCTGCCCAAGAACGCTGATTCTCTTTAACATAGGAACGAATCATAGTTTTAACATTTCTGTTCGCTCTTTCTGTGGGATTTGATTGCGGGTGATAATGCGCATTAAAACGAATTTTTACTGAATAGTTACTACAAAGAGTGCGAAACTCACGACCAGTAAACAGGGCTCCATTGTCTACCAACACCAATCTAGGTACTCCAAAAACTAAGAAGACTTCATCTTCAATTCTCGAACAAACCATCTTCGCTGAACTATTCCGAAGAGGAAATAGCAAACAAAATTTACTAAAATAGTCCATTATGACTAAGACATATGAATAACCTTTTGTACTCCTCGGGAGAGGACCAATCAAATCTATACTGACCATCTGCCAAGGGCGATCAACAATTGGTTGCGGAACTAACAGTCCAGCAGGAGGTCTTAAATCTGGCTTACATTTTTGACAAATTTGACAAGTTTTAATATATCTAGTTACATCGGCCTGCATTTTTGGCCAATAATATTTGGGAGTTAATCTATGATATGTTTTATATACTCCACCATGACCGGAAGTAGGATGATCATGTGCTTGACGAAGAATAGCAAGTCTATTTTCTTTAGGTACAACAAGTTTCCAAACGGTATCAGAATCATTTTCGGTTTTCATAGATTTATATAAACCTTCATTAGTAATACGCCATTGAGAAAACTTAGCAGGTTTAGCCCGAACCCTATCAACCATACTATTATACCACTTATCGGTTGAAACTATAACAGGCTCATCACCTGACTCAATACTGTCAAGAATCGGTACGGAACGTGATAACGCATCAGGTACCAAATGGTCTTTACCTTTACGATGGACCACCTCAAAGTCATATTCTTGGAGTCTCAAAGACCACCTAGCCAAACGACCTGTCGGGTTTTTTAAATTATGTAACCACACCAAAGAATAGTGATCGGTGATCACCGTGAAACGACGGCCTTCTAAATATGGTCTAAGTTTTTCTACGGCCCATAAAACTCCTAAACATTCCCTCTCAGTCGTAGAATAATTTCGCTCTTGACGAGTGAGAGAACGACTAAGGTAACTTATTACACTTTCCTCACCATCAATCTGTTGCGTCAAGACAGCACCTAAACCAAAACCACTACTATCGGTTTGAACAGTAAATGGCAACTCAAAATCTGGACAACGTAAAATAGGTGCCCTAACCAAAGCTTCTTTCAAAGTCCGCAAACTACATTCACACTCAGATGACCAATAAAATTTGACACCTTTCTTAAGAAGGGTTGTCAACGGCTGAATGATATCAGAAAACTGTGGTACAAAACGACGGTACCATGAAGTCAAACCTATCAGACTTCTAACTTCAGTCACATTCCGAGGAGGCTGAATATTCATAATGGCCTGGACTTTCTCAGGATCCACATGAATTCCCTTCTGACTAACTACATAACCTAAGTATCGTAGCTCAGGAACACAAAATTTGCACTTATCCGAACTTAAAGTGATACCAGCCAAAGACAATCGATTAAAAACTTCTCTTAATATTTCAATATGTTTTTCAAAACTATCTGTAACGATGACTATATCGTCCAGATACACCAAAACGTATGGTTCCAAAGATGGACCAAGAACATTATCAATAAACCTTTGCCAAGTTGCAGGGGCATTATGTAACCCAAAAGGCATACGAGTAAACTGGAAAAGGCCACGATTGGGGATTGTAAAAGCCGTGTATTTACGGGAATCCTCAGACAAAGGAATTTGCCAATAGGCAGACTTAACATCCAACGATGACAAAAATTTGGCATTTCGAAGTTTATCCAAAGTAGCACTAACATAGGGAATAGGATAAGCATCCTTCTCAGTCACACGATTAAGACGACGAAAATCTATGCAAAATCTGTAGGTCCCATCTTTCTTTTTGACCATTAGGACTGGGTTGGACCAGCCACTAGAAGACGGTTCAATGACACCTAAGCTCAACATACGATCGAGTTCTTCATCGATAAGACGTTGCATAAACGGACTAACCGGATAATATCTCTGCTTAATCGGTTCAGAATTTGTACGAATAACATGCTCAACCCTAGACGTACAACCTAACATCTTACTTGGAAGTGCTTTAGACTCATTAAAAATTTTCTCTAGCTCCAATTTCTGTTCAAAAGTAAGTGTAGAATTACTAAGAGGCATAACCTCAATAGATTCCAGTTCAACAGACGAATTATCAGAATCTTTTACAAATCGCCAACTGCCTTGTCTCAAATTGGGAACAATACCCATAAGGTTCCAAAAGTCAATACCCAAAATCAAAGTCTGTGGAAGATCCGGAACTACCAAAATAGAAATAATATGCATTCGATCCTGAAGTTGGATCGGTACATCAACTTGACCAATGCTCTTCACAGTTTGACCATTTGCTACACGACAATCAGTCGCTCCAAGCTTAGATAAACCCGCACCAAAACCTAAACTACATAAAAACGACCAATCTGGTTTACCAACTATAGTCCGAGAAGCACCGGAATCTAAAAGACCTAACAAATCATGACCCAAAACTTTTATAGACAAATACGGGCGTTCATCTCCTTCGGCATGAGCAAGGATAAAATTTAATAATACAGTGGTTGCTTGAAAAGAAGACTCGGTACTAACACCACCCATTAATGCCGAGTTCGACCGTTTCCCGAATTATTATCCCTAGGAGAACATTTCTTACAAGAAGTCTTAGTGACCCCATCTCACCACAACCAAAACAATGTTTAATCAAGGAAGAAGAACATGCAGAACGCACGTGTCCTGTTTTCCTACAATTAAAACACAACCGTGACGAAACATCTGAAGCAGGACTACTGGAATTACTAGCAGTCTCAACAAAAGCTAAATCTGGCTCTAAGTCGGTTTTCCTTCTAGTTGGAGGAACATAACTGTCAGCCCTCAACCTTGAAGCTTCAAGCTGCCTACCAAATTGTAGTAAATCAGAGATAGAATTAATTTCTTTAAACGACAAATGAAATTGGTAAAATGGAGCTAAGTTCTTTAACAGTAATCTTAATTTAATCCCTTCAGAAAATTTTGTTGATAATCGGGAAAATAAATTATCCATAGCTACTAAATAAGTCCCTAGAGGTTCATTAGGACCTTGAGTCCTCCTACGAATTTCTTCTAAAAGCTTATCATCATAATCTAAAGGGAGATATTCCTCTTTCAAAAGTTTAACCAAAGAGTCCCAATCAGATACTTCATTTCTTCTAGATCTATAAAACAAAAGTGCTTGGTCTTTAAAAAGATCCAAAGCAGATGCAAATAACTGGGTCTTTGATACATTCCGAGCAATAGACAACTCATCCACTTGTTGCAAAAAAGCATTTAAAGAAATCTTAGATTCATGTCCTGCAAATTTATCAAGTTCCCATTTAAAGACCGGTACAGACTTCGGCTGACCACATTGAGGATCAGGAGCAGCAAGGGTAGAAGAAGCTGCTGGGTTGCCCGCAGGAGAATTAACAATAGCTTCCCCAACGCTTAAACCTAACCCTAACTGAATAGCTACTTCATCAGTTACCTGTGGTACTGAAGCTTTATCATGAATATCGCTCATTAATCCAAGAATGGATTGAATGAACTCGGCCCGCTTTGATGCAGAAGCCTCATCTTTGGCTTTCATGGCCGCAGCCCTACCTAATAGGTGACTTAACCTACTTTGCAATTTTTTATACGGATTAGAATCCACACTATCATCAAATGACTCCAAAGCCGTATTAAGTTCAATAATAGCTGTAGAAATAGTATCTGAATCTTCTTCAAAAGTAAACGGATGAGCTGGTAACTCAAGCACGGACTGATCTTGTTCCATTCTCATTAACTGTCGAAGAGACTTTCGCATAATATCAACATTAGAGTCTGGAAGACCTCTAATAGCTAACTCATAAGATAGTTCTGATTTACTTAACCTATCTATATGGATCTTCCGTTCCATAATGAACTAATTAACAATCAATACTAACAAAACGAATAACCAATTTATAATAAGGTTAATAATCAATACTAATCAAATAACTTGTAACAAGAATACAACAAATTACAAAATCAATCCTGGAGTTGGTTCTTTATCCTAAATTACTAAATACTTAATCTATCAGGCAAGCTATATTCCCCAAAACTATCCTAACATGCAAGAACAACAAATCTTAAGTGGTTTTAACAAAGTGGAATTTTCAACAACATGCCTCACGCATGGGCACTAATTTACTATAACCTACAGAAACACAAAGGCTATTTTTATATAAAGAAATACTTAACCAACCAAAATGTAGCTGTGCTGGAAGTATCAGCTTGATCCAAATAACACTGCTTTAGTTTTTGCCAGCTAGCCCCCAATAAGTTGGAGAGGGGCGGGGTAATACAAAATATAAAAGATAAAAAAAAACAAGCGCCACTTCGTTTAAAAACAATGCTTATTACTAAAGCTTCAAGCTTATCAGACAAACGAAGAAATAGATCTTCTACTAAAATATGGGCAACTTCCACAATTTTGGCCGTACCGTACATATATACTTACAAATGATGAACTGAAAAGCAATATTAAAATCGTACAAATAAATAAATAATAAATAAATAAAACACACGTAGTGAAATGTAAACTTTCTAAGTAGGGCTTTATTTGAACTATTGGCAGATTTTAAAAGTTAAATTGAAATGCAATTTTAATGTTTAATAGAGAAAAAAAAAAGGTGAATGGTGATCTGTATCACAGTTGGTTGTACTTAAAACTACCCTACAACAATTCCACTACTCGAGATCTCGTTTCTTAATATTAACATGCATGAATAATTGTAAATACATTGAATCAATACATATATATATATATATATATATATATATATATATATATATATATATATATATATAAAACACAGACATATAATACATACAAATTTTCACAAACGTCCCACCATTCGAAGATCCACGGCTGTATGTTTAAAACCCTGCTTAGGGGTTATCACTTCACCCTTCGATGTTTGTTGTTTAATTCCGTCCCGATACCTGTATAGATGTAGGTACGGACCTCCTAAATGGAACCCACGATCAGAGAGCGGGAACACAAATACGACAACGAACAACAAAACCCAAAACCCAAAAGAAAGACCTACAAAGAAATCACCCTGTACATTGTATTAAGTTTAATTATTTGAAGATTTTTACCTTTCTATAAACTGAAAGGTCTTTTACAAAACAATTCCCTCAAGGTGACTACTAGGGAAATATTACCTAAAAATAAAAAGACATTTGTAAGATTTTTAGCGCAAAGAGGTTTTAACGAAAAGAAGTTACCTAAAATGGTTAGCACCAGAACTTAATCCGTCCAATTTGACGACCGATCGCACACAAATAACCAAGCGATCATTCCGTTGAATGTGAGATTTATTCCGCTAAAGCGAATTAATATTTAAAACCAATTTCTTAATATCTCGTACATCCAACTTCTAGTACCAAAAACCAGCCATTTTGTTCTATCACCGGCACTATCGAGAAAGAAACTTAACCGCGCAGGTATGACTTTACGATAAACCGAGGAAAGGGAAAACCAGTGACAACCAAACTACGGAGAAGCTTGGTTTTAAACAGTGACCATCAAACAAATAATGGGTTATGAATTTCAACGTTATAATTCCCCCCTCAACTCCCAGTCGCGAAAACCCTTTAGCGGCTTAGCATAACCTAGCCTTGCTAAAATCTAACTTGCCCAAAATAAATCGAAAGAACAACCCACCAGGATGAAAAATACCATGACAAAAAAAAACATGGCACCAAAAATTAACACCCGAAAGGTGATCAAAAAAAAATCAAAAAAAAACAACAAAGGACAAACACAAATTGGAGGTGGAGGTAAGGAAAGAACAGAGGAACAAAAGGTTCCACCCCGAAGCATGAACAATGGTCGGGCAAGCAGGGTTCACTGCAAAGACGCGCTTTACACACAGTACTGGGCACAGTGGTATTCCACGTCGGGAAGGGACCACTGAGCAACTCCCAGTGCCCGAGGCTTGGCAATGACTCACAACAAAACCTACCAGCACGAACCACTGAACATGGCCAGCAAAAAGAACTGAACAGAGAGCCGCCGACATACTCTCTGCTCGCACCCAAGAGAGGATAGTGTAGAGGAAAAAAGAAGGAAAAGAAAACAGAGTGAAAAAGAAGGGCTCGCCCGGACACATGTGAAGTGGGCAGATGGCAGAGCCACCGAGGAGCACAACTTCACACACGATGCGAGGCACTGCCAGTTCCAACGTCGTGGAAACTGAACAGCGCCAAACCCCCGCATCCGAGGTTCGGAAGCACTACTCAGCAACACTAACCACCCGGACACCACACACGTACCGTTTGAGACAGAGAACAAGAGAAGAAGAGACCGGGGGTTAAAAAGGGAGTTCAGCCCAAAGAAACCCAAAAGAACCACGGTCTTGGGGATCCAGCCCAAGCCGTGCTATTGCAAATATCGAGTCAAAATCGGTATAAGAAAGAAGGAGAAGGTAAAAAGGAGAAGAGAAATTGTCAAATCCGGTATAAAAAAAAATAGTTTGGCTAAGCCAAAACGCCAAAAATAGATATTCGCAAAACAAAGATCTAAATAAAAACTAATAAGCCCTAACAAGTCGACAGATATTAGGTCGAACTGAGCGTATCACCAAACGCTCCAAATGAGGACAGCCCCAACCATCGCTGAACTCTGTGGAACCCAAACCACCAAATGGTTCCCCCCAAAAAAAAACAACCAAATGACCCTAATCTCCGACATGATTCGGAACATACTCTTTCAAATCTTTGGCATGAAATTTACCGACTTCCCTACCAAGTTCATCAGCTAAAATATAAGTCCAAGGAGACACCTTTTTGTGAATGGTAAAAGGACCAATATAACGAGGAGCAAGTTTATGTGAAAAATATTTACTCGCATCAGAAAGAGCAAAATTTTTCCTTAAAACTCTGTCACCAATAACAAATTGAGTATCTCGCTTACGTAGATCATAGTAACGTTTATTGCGATCAAAAGAAGTTTTTATTTTATTACGCACTACCTCAAAAACTCCCTGCAATTTCTCAGGAATACCAGTAGCAGACGAACGATCAACTTCCAGATCTTGAACTTTATCAGATATTTTATGATCAGTGCCTTTTAAAATATGTTCCCTACCAAAAGTTAAGAAATAGGGAGTATAACCAGTAGTTTCGTGACGACCAGTTCTAAGGGCACACCCAATCTTTGTTAATTCATCTGCCCAAGAACGCTGATTCTCTTTAACATAGGAACGAATCATAGTTTTAACATTTCTGTTCGCTCTTTCTGTGGGATTTGATTGCGGGTGATAATGCGCATTAAAACGAATTTTTACTGAATAGTTACTACAAAGAGTGCGAAACTCACGACCAGTAAACAGGGCTCCATTGTCTACCAACACCAATCTAGGTACTCCAAAAACTAAGAAGACTTCATCTTCAATTCTCGAACAAACCATCTTCGCTGAACTATTCCGAAGAGGAAATAGCAAACAAAATTTACTAAAATAGTCCATTATGACTAAGACATATGAATAACCTTTTGTACTCCTCGGGAGAGGACCAATCAAATCTATACTGACCATCTGCCAAGGGCGATCAACAATTGGTTGCGGAACTAACAGTCCAGCAGGAGGTCTTAAATCTGGCTTACATTTTTGACAAATTTGACAAGTTTTAATATATCTAGTTACATCGGCCTGCATTTTTGGCCAATAATATTTGGGAGTTAATCTATGATATGTTTTATATACTCCACCATGACCGGAAGTAGGATGATCATGTGCTTGACGAAGAATAGCAAGTCTATTTTCTTTAGGTACAACAAGTTTCCAAACGGTATCAGAATCATTTTCGGTTTTCATAGATTTATATAAACCTTCATTAGTAATACGCCATTGAGAAAACTTAGCAGGTTTAGCCCGAACCCTATCAACCATACTATTATACCACTTATCGGTTGAAACTATAACAGGCTCATCACCTGACTCAATACTGTCAAGAATCGGTACGGAACGTGATAACGCATCAGGTACCAAATGGTCTTTACCTTTACGATGGACCACCTCAAAGTCATATTCTTGGAGTCTCAAAGACCACCTAGCCAAACGACCTGTCGGGTTTTTTAAATTATGTAACCACACCAAAGAATAGTGATCGGTGATCACCGTGAAACGACGGCCTTCTAAATATGGTCTAAGTTTTTCTACGGCCCATAAAACTCCTAAACATTCCCTCTCAGTCGTAGAATAATTTCGCTCTTGACGAGTGAGAGAACGACTAAGGTAACATATTACACTTTCCTCACCATCAATCTGTTGCGTCAAGACAGCACCTAAACCAAAACCACTACTATCGGTTTGAACAGTAAATGGCAACTCAAAATCTGGACAACGTAAAATAGGTGCCCTAACCAAAGCTTCTTTCAAAGTCCGCAAACTACATTCACACTCAGATGACCAATAAAATTTGACACCTTTCTTAAGAAGGGTTGTCAACGGCTGAATGATATCAGAAAACTGTGGTACAAAACGACGGTACCATGAAGTCAAACCTATCAGACTTCTAACTTCAGTCACATTCCGAGGAGGCTGAATATTCATAATGGCCTGGACTTTCTCAGGATCCACATGAATTCCCTTCTGACTAACTACATAACCTAAGTATCGTAGCTCAGGAACACAAAATTTGCACTTATCCGAACTTAAAGTGATACCAGCCAAAGACAATCGATTAAAAACTTCTCTTAATATTTCAATATGTTTTTCAAAACTATCTGTAACGATGACTATATCGTCCAGATACACCAAAACGTATGGTTCCAAAGATGGACCAAGAACATTATCAATAAACCTTTGCCAAGTTGCAGGGGCATTATGTAACCCAAAAGGCATACGAGTAAACTGGAAAAGGCCACGATTGGGGATTGTAAAAGCCGTGTATTTACGGGAATCCTCAGACAAAGGAATTTGCCAATAGGCAGACTTAACATCCAACGATGACAAAAATTTGGCATTTCGAAGTTTATCCAAAGTAGCACTAACATAGGGAATAGGATAAGCATCCTTCTCAGTCACACGATTAAGACGACGAAAATCTATGCAAAATCTGTAGGTCCCATCTTTCTTTTTGACCATTAGGACTGGGTTGGACCAGCCACTAGAAGACGGTTCAATGACACCTAAGCTCAACATACGATCGAGTTCTTCATCGATAAGACGTTGCATAAACGGACTAACCGGATAATATCTCTGCTTAATCGGTTCAGAATTTGTACGAATAACATGCTCAACCCTAGACGTACAACCTAACATCTTACTTGGAAGTGCTTTAGACTCATTAAAAATTTTCTCTAGCTCCAATTTCTGTTCAAAAGTAAGTGTAGAATTACTAAGAGGCATAACCTCAATAGATTCCAGTTCAACAGACGAATTATCAGAATCTTTTACAAATCGCCAACTGCCTTGTCTCAAATTGGGAACAATACCCATAAGGTTCCAAAAGTCAATACCCAAAATCAAAGTCTGTGGAAGATCCGGAACTACCAAAATAGAAATAATATGCATTCGATCCTGAAGTTGGATCGGTACATCAACTTGACCAATGCTCTTCACAGTTTGACCATTTGCTACACGACAATCAGTCGCTCCAAGCTTAGATAAACCCGCACCAAAACCTAAACTACATAAAAACGACCAATCTGGTTTACCAACTATAGTCCGAGAAGCACCGGAATCTAAAAGACCTAACAAATCATGACCCAAAACTTTTATAGACAAATACGGGCGTTCATCTCCTTCGGCATGAGCAAGGATAAAATTTAATAATACAGTGGTTGCTTGAAAAGAAGACTCGGTACTAACACCACCCATTAATGCCGAGTTCGACCGTTTCCCGAATTATTATCCCTAGGAGAACATTTCTTACAAGAAGTCTTAGTGACCCCATCTCACCACAACCAAAACAATGTTTAATCAAGGAAGAAGAACATGCAGAACGCACGTGTCCTGTTTTCCTACAATTAAAACACAACCGTGACGAAACATCTGAAGCAGGACTACTGGAATTACTAGCAGTCTCAACAAAAGCTAAATCTGGCTCTAAGTCGGTTTTCCTTCTAGTTGGAGGAACATAACTGTCAGCCCTCAACCTTGAAGCTTCAAGCTGCCTACCAAATTGTAGTAAATCAGAGATAGAATTAATTTCTTTAAACGACAAATGAAATTGGTAAAATGGAGCTAAGTTCTTTAACAGTAATCTTAATTTAATCCCTTCAGAAAATTTTGTTGATAATCGGGAAAATAAATTATCCATAGCTACTAAATAAGTCCCTAGAGGTTCATTAGGACCTTGAGTCCTCCTACGAATTTCTTCTAAAAGCTTATCATCATAATCTAAAGGGAGATATTCCTCTTTCAAAAGTTTAACCAAAGAGTCCCAATCAGATACTTCATTTCTTCTAGATCTATAAAACAAAAGTGCTTGGTCTTTAAAAAGATCCAAAGCAGATGCAAATAACTGGGTCTTTGATACATTCCGAGCAATAGACAACTCATCCACTTGTTGCAAAAAAGCATTTAAAGAAATCTTAGATTCATGTCCTGCAAATTTATCAAGTTCCCATTTAAAGACCGGTACAGACTTCGGCTGACCACATTGAGGATCAGGAGCAGCAAGGGTAGAAGAAGCTGCTGGGTTGCCCGCAGGAGAATTAACAATAGCTTCCCCAACGCTTAAACCTAACCCTAACTGAATAGCTACTTCATCAGTTACCTGTGGTACTGAAGCTTTATCATGAATATCGCTCATTAATCCAAGAATGGATTGAATGAACTCGGCCCGCTTTGATGCAGAAGCCTCATCTTTGGCTTTCATGGCCGCAGCCCTACCTAATAGGTGACTTAACCTACTTTGCAATTTTTTATACGGATTAGAATCCACACTATCATCAAATGACTCCAAAGCCGTATTAAGTTCAATAATAGCTGTAGAAATAGTATCTGAATCTTCTTCAAAAGTAAACGGATGAGCTGGTAACTCAAGCACGGACTGATCTTGTTCCATTCTCATTAACTGTCGAAGAGACTTTCGCATAATATCAACATTAGAGTCTGGAAGACCTCTAATAGCTAACTCATAAGATAGTTCTGATTTACTTAACCTATCTATATGGATCTTCCGTTCCATAATGAACTAATTAACAATCAATACTAACAAAACGAATAACCAATTTATAATAAGGTTAATAATCAATACTAATCAAATAACTTGTAACAAGAATACAACAAATTACAAAATCAATCCTGGAGTTGGTTCTTTATCCTAAATTACTAAATACTTAATCTATCAGGCAAGCTATATTCCCCAAAACTATCCTAACATGCAAGAACAACAAATCTTAAGTGGTTTTAACAAAGTGGAATTTTCAACAACATGCCTCACGCATGGGCACTAATTTACTATAACCTACAGAAACACAAAGGCTATTTTTATATAAAGAAATACTTAACCAACCAAAATGTAGCTGTGCTGGAAGTATCAGCTTGATCCAAATAACACTGCTTTAGTTTTTGCCAGCTAGCCCCCAATAAGTTGGAGAGGGGCGGGGTAATACAAAATATAAAAGATAAAAAAAAACAAGCGCCACTTCGTTTAAAAACAATGCTTATTACTAAAGCTTCAAGCTTATCAGACAAACGAAGAAATAGATCTTCTACTAAAATATGGGCAACTTCCACAATTTTGGCCGTACCGTACATATATACTTACAAATGATGAACTGAAAAGCAATATTAAAATCGTACAAATAAATAAATAATAAATAAATAAAACACACGTAGTGAAATGTAAACTTTCTAAGTAGGGCTTTATTTGAACTATTGGCAGATTTTAAAAGTTAAATTGAAATGCAATTTTAATGTTTAATAGAGAAAAAAAAAAGGTGAATGGTGATCTGTATCACAGTTGGTTGTACTTAAAACTACCCTACAACAATTCCACTACTCGAGATCTCGTTTCTTAATATTAACATGCATGAATAATTGTAAATACATTGAATCAATACATATATATATATATATATATATATATATATATATATATATATATATATATATATATATATATATATATATATATATATATATATATATATATATATAAAACACAGACATATAATACATACAAATTTTCACAAACGTCCCACCATTCGAAGATCCACGGCTGTATGTTTAAAACCCTGCTTAGGGGTTATCACTTCACCCTTCGATGTTTGTTGTTTAATTCCGTCCCGATACCTGTATAGATGTAGGTACGGACCTCCTAAATGGAACCCACGATCAGAGAGCGGGAACACAAATACGACAACGAACAACAAAACCCAAAACCCAAAAGAAAGACCTACAAAGAAATCACCCTGTATATTGTATTAAGTTTAATTATTTGAAGATTTTTACCTTTCTATAAACTGAAAGGTCTTTTACAAAACAATTCCCTCAAGGTGACTACTAGGGAAATATTACCTAAAAATAAAAAGACATTTGTAAGATTTTTAGCGCAAAGAGGTTTTAACGAAAAGAAGTTACCTAAAATGGTTAGCACCAGAACTTAATCCGTCCAATTTGACGACCGATCGCACACAAATAACCAAGCGATCATTCCGTTGAATGTGAGATTTATTCCGCTAAAGCGAATTAATATTTAAAACCAATTTCTTAATATCTCGTACATCCAACTTCTAGTACCGAAAACCAGCCATTTTGTTCTATCACCGGCACTATCGAGAAAGAAACTTAACCGCGCAGGTATGGCTTTACGATAAAACGAGGAAAGGAAAAACCAGTGACAACCAAACTACGGAGAAGCTTGGTTTTAAACAGTGACCATCAACAAATAATGGGTTGTGAATTTCAACGTTATAATATCTTGTGCCGCTATTATCTTTTCGCGAATAGTGGCTTCTATATCGTGGAAATTGTTTTATATGTTGAATAACAAAATTTTTGGTGTCTTGGTCAATTTTATTAACACTTGGCTGTTTTCCTCGCTGATCAACCTCGCATATACCTAGATCATCATTTTTTTTACACACCGTGGTAAAACGCCTATTACTAATGTCAAACGTTTTAAAAAAAAATGCTTTACATACACGCTTGTTCAGCAGCATAATTTTTGGTAGGGAAATTTCGTGGTTTATTAGATCTTTGTCTCCGTGGTGCGTCTTTGATTATACAGGCTGATAAATAAGCGGTCTGTAAGTCGTAGTTAGGTAATTTGTAAAAATTTTCAAATAGTGCCTGCCTATTGGCTTCAGAAATGTTTTCGTTGCATTTATACCTGCATGTGTGATTAAATACTTGTAACTGCTTTTCTCGGTGTTCTACTCCCCTGTGTCCTATGTAACGCTTTCCCTCGGTTCTAGGTTTCTTATTCTTATTTCTTTTCCACTCGGGTGTACATACTTTTCTTTTTCTTGTTCTTTTAGGTGTAACATGATGAATATTTTGACCATGTTGACTTTCAGTTTCTTATTGTTCTGCGCTTTCTGGTGAGTTTTCAGATAATGAGCTACTACTTGGAAGAAATTCTTCATCTTCATCGGTATGATAGGGGTCGTCTGGTTCTGATTCTGGAAAATCCACCAAATAAAAATGTAACCTCAACATTATCTGCGATTTCAATTAATTTTTGTCTTACCTTCATTACTGGACATTTTCTTCAATGTGTAAATTATTATAACTATTTACTTCTATAACCACAGTTAAACTTAATAATTAATACGTGAAAACGACACTATTATTACTAAAACCAAACGAAAACATAAACGAACATTTGCAATGCATGTAAGGCATAAATAAAATTTGTTTAGTGCAAAAACGGTATAAGTGCACTTATACCCCTTTTGCAGGAACCATTATTTTGAAATGGTTAACAAAGTTACAAATCTCGCCAAGTGATGGCGTTCCTGATTGCCAATGGCACTTATACCCTTTATGCTGCGAAAGAAAATTCATTTAACTACATGAATCTGTACTTATTTCACAAACAGAAAAAAAGTCACTGATACCCTTTTTGCTCTAACCCCTTCATATAATATATTTTTCGTTTTCTCTCTTCGTAATAGAATATTTTCTTTGTGAACACACATTTCCTGTTTCCCAACATTTTTATGTTTTCAAATTTGCTTGAGTAAGCAACATTTTCTCTCCACAAGAGCTACACGAACCTTCTCACGACACTCGTGCGTCTTCGCCCTAATTTTTATCCTACTCTTCTAGACTCTCTTTTTCGTCAGCAATACATCTATGTATGTTGTGTTGCCATCACTCCCTAACTATGTAATATTGTTTTCTTTTTTGTGTATCAAATGGAAAGTATTATAAACATTTCTTTTTCATGTATTTACTACAATTATAGATATGTAAACTTTGCATTTGCTACCATAACTTACCATTATGTACTTCTTATTATATTATTCACCTTTTGTGAATTGCTATTTTATCACTCTAGCACTAATCTACAAACTAAGCACTAGGAAATCAGGTAATCGGCATCCCAGGATGCTAGATTCTAGATATTCTTAGATTACAACTAAGCGTGAGAAACCTGGTCACAATTTCCACATAACTAAGCAGAGAAGGTTGTAGCACACCCACTCAACTAAGCAGACTAAGCATTAGATAATTTAAAAGGTACTCACCAGCTTGCTTGTAGATGCATCTTCACTGACTGAATTGAACAGCTCAAGCAAGCTGGTTATATACTGCATCCTCATGAATATCACGGAAGCGTTATTGTATAAATGAATAAATTAAGTAGGATGAGAATGCATAATGAGATGCATACTGTATATATTACTTCTGAGATGCAAACTGCATAAATTACTTCCAAGGATATGCAGACTGTATAAATTACTTCTAATGAGATGCATACTCGTGTGCGCGCGTGTGGGAAGTTAATTGCATTACCCTTGATAATATTTGTACTAATTGAATGCAAATTGAAATGTTACAAAAAGGATTTCATTTGAAATAACTCCGTTTGTGACAATTTTTTGAAGCTCTATTGAATTGTAGCAAATGTAAGTCCTCCCTACCCTCTGGGAGTGGGGAGAGGGGCAACTGCTCGTGATTCCTCTCGCATCGAATTTCCATTCTAATGAACACAACTAAATAAACACAACACAAATAAATAACTATTTAAGTAGAAAACGTTTTATTATTATTCAATTTTATTACTTGGATAACAATATTTCCATTATCTTCCGTTTCTTCTCAAGCCGACTGACAGCATCGAGAGTGTTTAAGTGGAGTGCCACTGCACGCCCAAAGGCGTCGCCAGGATCTTCTATAGAGTCCTCTTGCTTCTCCAAGATGTTGGTCAATTTCTCCAGCGTTGCACTTAGCGATGACTGTACATCACCCTCCGGTGACGTTGTGCGTCGTCGCTTCGCAGCCAAAACTTCTCGCCTCAGCTCTGACGTACGTGAGGAATGTGTCCTTGGGGTGGTAGATTCGTCGCTTGCTGGCGACCCCAAGCAAATTGACACTGTGTCCCAAGGATGTTCTGTGGCTGGTTGTAGGACATTAGCAGCTGTCGGCTGCACTTCCACGTTTGGTTCATTTGCAGGTTCCTTCTCGGCCTCCGCTTCATTTAAAACATTACTAGTTTGTGGCATTGAGATGTTACTCATTACTCTGAAATATAAAATACACATTAATAGGTCTACTTTACAAAAACTAAACTTACATACTTTCTTTGCTTAATTGCCCTTTCAAGAAAGCGCATCCTCGTGAAAAACCCCGATGGCTGGGGAGAGGCTTCTGCTCCCGACCGGAAGTCTTGACGCTCCTTTCTTAATTCTACTGCGAATTTGTTACGCAGCACCGTCCACCACTGTTCGCATATTTCCGCTAAAATAATAAAACTGATTAATAAAAATTATTTTTTAATGGTTTCTTGTATACATACGTGTCAGCTGCCAAATGTTTGCGATTGTCTGCCAGGCATTTTGCTTGGCACTCTTATCTTTGAACATGGGATTGCCCTTGTTCCAAAAATGGATATACTGGTGTGCTAGGTCTATCAACACTTCATCATTAGATTGATTCATATTTACAACTAAACTTCTTTAAACTATATACAACTATTGCTAATACAAACTATATACAAATTGGTAAAAAATAAAATGCTATTTAATAACTAATAATAAAATGAGTAATTAAGTCAAGAAAACTGCAAACTTATAACTATATACACAACAAAAAACCTAATCGACAATAAACAAAAAACCTTAAAAGAACTTAAACGAAATTAATAATAACAAAGAAAATAGAAACGACTTGTTCAATTTTTAACAACACGCACGCATCAGCTGTACTAGTAAGCATTTGAGGTTAGGTTTCGTTATTTCCTGTTGGTCGTAATACTGTAGTGGCTAATCTGTTTTTATTCCTAGCCGACATGCGCACTAACGATTCATTTAACAAGTAGTATTTCAAAAAAATTCAATTAGAAAATGTACTTGTTAGCTGTTTAGTGTTAAGTGAGTTGTATAAACCCATCTGAGTAAACACCATATTCTTATTCTTACTTGTAACTTGTTAAATGATACTTGTTAACTGTTAAGTGGCTGTATAAACCAGACATAAGTTTACTTATAAAAGATTTAAACACAAAAAAGAATAGGTTTTATTAAGCAAATGGTAGTGAAACAAATGAAATGATCAGTTAATCCAACTACGTTGTACCAACACGTTTGCATTTGTTATAGCCTACATAGCTTGACCTAAATAACACTACTTTAGTTTTTGCCGGCTAACCCCAATAAGTCAGATAGGGGCGGGGTACTACTACGTATACAAGATAGGAAAAACAAGCGCCACTTCGTTTTAAAACAATTCTCATTACTAAAGCTTGAAACTTAATAGATAAACGAAGAAATAGATATTTTACTAACATATAGACAACTTCCACACTTTTGGTCGTACGGTGCATATACAGCTACAGGTGACAAGCTGGAAAGCAAATATTAAAACCACAAAATAAATAGTAATAAATAAAACACAAATATGTAGTGAAATGTAAACTTTCTAATTAGGGCTTTATTGTAAACGGTAAAAGTTCGTAATTATACTGATTTAGGATTTTAATAAGTCTAGTAAAATCGCCAGAATGGTGATTTGTATCACAGCTGGTTATAAATTTTAAAAACTACCCTATGCTGATTTAACTACTTGAGATCTCGTTTGAATTAGTACTTAAACACTAACACGCATGAGTAAATGAATTGTATAAACGTCTCAAAAATACATGGACACATAGATAAAATAACACAATATATATAAATACATACAGTTTTAAACATCCCACCATTCGATGGCCCACGGATGATACGGTTTAAAAGCCTTGCTTAGGGTTTTTTGTTTCACTTCTTCCGGTTTAATCTTGGGTTACATACAACAACCCTGTAGTATGTATGCAGGAACTAACCCAAAAGGCAAGCCCTTCAAGTTAAACCAAACCCAAGGTCGAAAGGGCAAGAAGAGAAAAAAGTCGAGCAAGAACGGAAACCAAAAGAAAAGACCTAAAAATAAGATACTCTGTATGTGGTATTAATTTTAAATATTTAAAAGAATTTTACCTTTCGATCACCTGAAAGGTCTTTTATTAAACCATTTCTTCTAGGTAAATGATATAGACTTGTTACCTAAAATAGAATACGATTTTAATGAGATTTTAACACATGGTGGAAAATAAAAAAGGTTTACCTAAGTGGTTAACACCAGAGTCTAATTCGTCGAAAGCGAATTATACCAAACTAACTTCCTATTACATCTCACATTCAACCATTCTCTAATGAAAGCCCGCCTTTTTGTTATGGCTAACGCACCATTGTGAATGCGCTTGACCGCGCTAGCGCGAATTACGATAAAGAGAGGGAGGGGGAAACCAGCGACAACCAAAACTAACGGAGAAGCTTGGTTTTAAACAGTGACCGTAAAACAATCAAAGGGGTTGTGAATTTCAACGTTATATTGTAAAATAACAATTTTAAACACTTTAAAACAACAATTTCTTGAAGTTTATAACTAACAAACGGTGATTAATTTTACAAAATTTAGTACATTTTTATGCAACAATCATTATTTGTTAATTTAACCCATGTAGTTTCTTTGGGTGTAATGAAAGATTGAGATTTAGTTTTTGCTGAAATAATGTTAATACTAATGCATCGGTATTTTCGTTCTGGACTTCTTCCACACCAAAGATACGTAGGTTATTTCTGCGAAAGTACTGTTCTCTATTTACGTCTTTGTTACGTTGATTATTTTCTTGAATCATTGCCTTAACTTCATTTACAGTACTTATGATAGCTGCAGACTTACTTTCTACAATGCCTTCTATTACTGGAAATAACATGTTCGTGATCTTTTCACACATCTTGGACATCCATTCATCGGAAATAACTGTAGGCGGCTGAATAGCGCTGGTCACCACAGGTTATCAAAGGCCCCAGATATGTCTACAAAAACCGCCATGACATATTTGCGTTGCTATGATTCTATCTCTCTCCTTGCCATGTTTATCGCATCTTCCGTTGATTTTCCCGGTCTGAAACCAAATTGGTTGGGATGAAGGCCTATGGTCTCTCTATGCTCTTTGAGTCTGGCGGAGACAGATCGGGCGGTAGGATTTTGGTACTGTAGGGTCTTTGTCCTCGCCTTTTTGGATTATAATCACATTGGCTCGCTTCCATATCGTTGGAACTCTTCCTTGGTCTAAATATGTATTGTATAGGTTCATCAGTACTGGAGCCAATTCGTGTTTTAGCTCCTGTAGTACTTCTGTGGGTATTTTGTCAGGGCTAGGCGCCTTTTTGCGCTTGCATTCCTCAATGGCCTTTAGTATCTCGTCTTCTTCAAACTGACGCACAACCGTCTCAGTTCTGTATCTTGACACCATTCTTAGTCTCATATTCTGTTGATTTTCGATTTCGTTTTCGAGGTCGTCATCTGAGAGCAGTGTGTTCATCAAAGTCTGGGCAGACTCTTTCCAGTTGGTTGTAGTGGTCCCATCCTCTCTGATCAGGGTTGAAAAGAGAGTAGGAGATCTAATCTTTTGACTGGCAATTTTGTATGGGGTTCCACATACGTCCAACTGAAGATGTCTTTCAACAAAAGTTTCCCAGCTCTGAGCCTTCGTTTGAAATATTTTATCTTTATATGTTCTTTTGAGGTCCCTGTAAGTCTGAAGATGATGTGCCCTCTCGTCCGTTGTAATTGATGTTTGGTATGCTCGTCTTTGTCTTCGCACCATTGCTCTTAGTTGTTGTCCAATTCCTGTGTCCAATTCAGGTTTGCAATTGCGGTTCGTTCTTTTTTCAGGAGGGGTATGGATCTAGACATGGCTGTGTTGATTGCTCTGGTTACGTCTTTGGCTTGCTGGTTGACATCGCCTTGTTGTTGTAGCAACGGTAGTGGACGGAATTCATCCCTTAGTCTGTTCCAGTCTGCCCTTTTAAAGTTGTATTTTCTATCTTGGGAATTTGTCGCATCTTCATTGTCCCTTTTCGGTTCCTTAGTCAGCGAAACACTTCATCATGTTATGATCGCTTACTGTTGCTCCCATAAGGACTTTCCAGTCAGCGATCCTACCATGTGCTCTACTGTTGGAAAGGGTAACGTCAATATTACTTTCCTACCCGGCTCGATTTTGAAAAGTTGGCGGATTGTTTGGCCTATTTTCAACTTCGAGTCCAAGTTCCTGTATAAGTTCTATTAACTGGTTACCCTCTTCATCAGTGGTTTCGCTATACCAAAGAACCGAATGAGCATTTGCGTCTGCTGTGACAAGCACTGGTGTATCTTTGTAGGCAGCGAAGATGTTTCTGACTTTGGGTAGATGCAAGTTTATGTCGTCCTCGAACTGAAAGTACAGATTAGCGAGGACCCATCTACCCGCATCTGTCGCAATCTCCACACAGACACAATGAGTATCACAGTGTTGTCTAAGGATGGTGGTCGTGATGTTTTTGTTGAAAATGAGTATTACTGCCATTGGGTTTTCTTTCATGCAGATGGTTTGCGTAGTTTTTGGCATGCCAGGTATTTCTCCTCCTTTCGTGTGGGGTTCCTGGATACATAGAATGTCTAGCTTAAGTTCTTTCGCCACTTTTCTTAGTTCTTGAATCACGGTCGCATTTTTCTGAGCATTTATTTGCCTATGCGTATTGTAGCCATTACGGATGCCGGGTATGTAAGTTGTAATCCGGCCACTGTTTGGTTGAGTCAAAGGCGAGGCGACCGTGCATCATGACATACTGGTTATATAATTTTTCTATGTCCAGAATCTCCCCTCTTCTGGAGTATACTTGTTTAAGAAGATCTGCAAGCTCATTTGCGTCTGTGGGAAGGTTGCTGCATTTTAATTGAATTCTGTCAACCGCCTCTGGTACAGGAAACGTAATCTTGTCCCCTTTCGGGTGCGTGGTCCTAACTAGGTGTCTTAGTGCTATTATTAAGGTGTTAGCTTCCTCTAGTCTGCTAAGTTGCATGTTGATTTCTAAATTTAGGTATATTTTCATTCAGGTTTCAATTCAGGTGCAGTGATGTTTTTACTAGTGCTAGGATGACTGGTGCATGCTTCTTCTATCATTGTTGTTTCTGTGATTTTGCATTTTTCTGTTGTGCTGTGTCTTGCTGCTTTTTCCTTCTACGAAAGGAATTCCACGTCTTCCTGCCCGTTTTGGGTTTTCCCTTCATGTCTTCCACTAGGGTGTCAGAGTTTGGTATCTCTTCAGGGATGCTACAAGCTGCTATGTTTTTTCCAATTTCAGGGTCATGTCCTTGTCCGGATTCATTTTTGGTTTCCGGTATTGTGTTGTGAACCACTCGATTGAGGTTTTACTTATAGACCTTCATAAATAAAACGATAACCAATTATAAATTCAAAACATTTATTAACTAAAAGTTAAAAAGAACTGTTCCTTTATGTTACATCGATATTTACCAACTGAACTTTACATTGTTCTTTCAAGACTTGCTTGCTATTATAAAATGCAAGCTTGCGGTTCTCATGGAACGCATTAATATCATATTCCACAGGATACACGTGGAGTCTTAAGAATGCAAGTGCATAAAAAATACAAAGTAATGATTTTACATTCTGAAAATAGATTATGTGACTTTACAATTCATGTTGATAAAAAGACAGAAAACGTAATTTATAAAATATTGAATTTAATTATTACAATTGGATATTACAACACTTGACTGAAAACACTTGAAAATTGACTTGATCAGAGCAATTTTCGTCAATTATTCTAGGTTGTGGTACAGGTTTAGTAACTTCGGCATAAATATCTTGAATTACATTTTGTTTTGGTTTTGATTTAATACAACCCAATTTCTTATAAACTATGCTAACTAGTACAATACTAAGTATAAGCAAAAATAAAACATTAATGACAACATAATGATGAACATCATGCAAATTAATTGAATCTAAGTACGAAGTTGCTTGATAAAGTTTTAAATCTTCAATATTAGCACTAATCTTATCTAAAGAACTTGGTTCAGATAAAAGTAATTGATTATTTAAATGCAATTCAGGTGTGAACATTCCTGTTATAGTTTTGTTAATATAATCTTTTATATGTAAAGCAGAAAAAAATTGCAAAATGATTTTTGAAGTATAAAACTTATGAGATGAAAGTATAGCGAATTTTGAATACATTTTACAATCTGAATCAATCTTAAGAATGCCTGTTGCATTTAAAGTAAACAATATAGGAATATTTTTATTTTGACACTCTAAATTAACAGTTTCAGGTTTAGGCGCTACATATATCCATGAATTTTCAGTAGCTAACTGAATCCATAAGGTATGATACATATTTAGAACTCTTTTTTCACAACTATCTGGAATGGTTGAACTTGGAATAAATAATTTTGACTCACAGTCATGATCAGAATGCGTTAGAAATACAGGATCTGACTGTTTAAAAGTATAATGATCGAAAAAACTTTTATGACATTTTGAAAACTGAACTTCATTCAAGAAAAAATAATATTGTTTAGTATCATCTACAACTACATAACTATGTCTAGGTACAATATAAGCATATGTATAATTGTTAATTAACATAGGTAATCTACTAAGCTTCATTACATTAAATAAACTTCTACTAAAGATATTAATAGAACAAAACTAAAGAAATTATTTGAAAAGTAGGAATTAACATGAATAGCATTATATAATTCATGCATGTTAGTTAAACTTAAGCTTACAGGAAATTTTAAATTTTCTGGCAATGAATTTTGAATAATCTGTAATTCTTTTACTAGTCGTGCTGGACTAATTACTAAAGGATGCAAAATGTGCTGTTGTGCACTCAAAATAATGCTTAAATATTCTTCTAAATTAAATCGAAAATGCTCAATTAACAATACTAAGGTAGGCATAACTTCTGCCAATTTTAAAATTAATTTTTCTTTATCTTGAATGTCATTTAATAATAGCATTCCCACATTTTTACTATATTGTTGAATTTCGGATATTTGACTTCGAAGATTCTTGAGGTTGCTATTAAGATTTTTGTCGGTGGTATTAAATTCGTTAATAGTACTTTCTAGAACAGTAGTTTGTCGATTAAGCAAATCGGACAGTTTGACTTCATTATTATGCAATTTCTGAATTTGATCGTTAAAATATTTTTCGTCATCTGCATCCATTGTACCAAACAAAATTTTGGAAATACCGCCTACAATATTTAATGCGCCGCGTTTGGTCCTACTAGCTAGCTGTGTATTTCCTACCAGATTATTGATTAACCTAGGGTAAGTCCGGGGGAGTTGGCCATGGTTTCAAAAAAAGTACGTATTTGCAACATTTTAATAAACAAAAACCAAAAGAGAATATAAATCAAAACTTCAATAACTTTTCTATATATTTTTCAAAAAAATAAACATTTTTCTATAAAATTAATACAAAAAGAACATTAAATAAAAAAAGTGTCATTGGCCATCTGTCCCGGAGTGTCCGTTACAGATGGCCATAGCAATGAGGGAGTTATGGCCATACTTAATTCTTTCTCTGGCTTGTTCCTTTTCCGACTCCTTTTCCTTTCCACTTACAATTTTCCATATTCTGGGCCTTCCCGCATTCATGGCACTTATCGGTGAACTCATTTTCATGTAGCCAGTGGGAACATAGTATACACTCGATCCAGTCTTCAGCCTTTTCGGTTTGGTAATAATTTTCTCCACAACCTTTACAATAGTTAGCTGAATCTAGATCATCGCTTACGTCCAAATCAGAATCACCGCTAGGGATAAATTCATCATCACTACCAGACGTTGATGACTCAGATTCTTTTTTCAATTTTTTTTTGTTTTCTCCTTTATTTGCTCTTTCCCTGTGGGTTTTGCCAACAGTTTTCTTTTTTCTGCCGTACGTTTTTTCTCTTCTTTTTTTAGCTTTACTTGCTCTTTTTCTTGACGTTTCACTATGTGCTCAGGTGATGTTAACAAAGTAGCCACTTGTTTTGACCTCTTTCTTGCTGGATTATTAGTCTTCACTACAGCAAAGGAAAGGTCTTGCAGAATCTTGGTTGGAGTTTCCTTCTTTTGGCTAGCGTCTTTAGATTGCGGTAACATATCGATTTGAAGTGAGCCGTTCAAGGTATATATTTTCTTGTGCTATCAACAATCCGATCAAGATGGCTGATAAACCAACCACCCGTTCTGCATCTGTTGACGAGAATTTGATACAAAAAGTTGTTGATAAAGTGTTAAATACCGATACAATAGCGCAAATTATTTCTAATAAAATTGAAGAACTTTTGAAACCTTTTAAAGCTGATCTTTTAGAATTTAGTAATAAAATGAAAAATGTAGAAGATGATGTGAAGCATCTAAAGCAACTAAATGATAATTTAGATCAATATACGCGACAAAACAGCCTCAGAATATATGGCATATCAGAACAACAAAATGAAAACACCGATATTGTTGTAGCGCAAATGTGTAAAGAGAAGCTCGGTGTAGAAATTAATACTGATATGATTGATATTTGTCATTGACTACCAAATAAAGAGGGACGTTACAAGCCAATAATTGTGAAATTTACTAATAGAAAAATTAAGAAACTGATCTTTAGTAAAAAAAGGTTATTAAAAAATTCCAATATAGTGATAACTGGAGACCTCACAAAAATAAGGAGTCAACTACTTAAGGAAGCAAGAAAAAAATTAGGTAATAAAAATGCTTGGAGCAGTAATGGAAAGATTTATGTAAAGCAAGATAATAATATTAAACGCATTTCCTCTATTTTGGAATTGTAAGATAAATTCTACATACGATATCGACACAATGTATAGATATCTAATAGGTATTTATATTTACGTACGCGTAGATAGATAAGGCACAGTATAGAATATTTTTGTTCAATCATTTATTTTGTTCTGTTTTTTACATTTCTTTTTTGTTTGAACTACCTAATTGGTAACTACCTATAGGCGAGGCAGGGAAATTTAATTATTTTTTTTCTCTTTCACTATTTTTTATCTTTTTAATAAATATTATTTAATACATTATAATAAATACATACATAGGACTAATTTATTATACTTAAGTACATACTGATATTGGATTTCTCATTTGAATGTTTTAAATACACTAGTTAGATTCTTGTTTATAAAAATTTAGATTTGCTCAATCAAGATTCTAAGATTTTGTTAAATTTACTAAAATCATTTATTAAAATTAATCTCTCTTTTTCATAAATACATTAGTAATTTCTTTACGAAAATTTAGTTTTAGACTTATTTATCTTAAGATTTTGTTTACAAATGATTAAAATTGCACATTTGAATATACGGTCGTTGTTGCCAAAGATTGAGGAATTGAAATTATTCATTGTTGCTCATAATCTGGATATCTTAACTGTTTCAGAAACCTGGCTTCATAAACTTATACCTACAAATACCATTAACATAGATGGATATTACTTTTTGAGGCGTGATAGATCAGGAAGAGGTGGTGGTGTAGGAATATACTTACGCAATTCATTCAAGTCTTCCATAATTGACACAAGTGATTCTATTGAGCAAATATGGGTATCCGTTCAATTTAACAACCTTAAAATTGCCATAGCATCTGTGTATAGACCGTCTCATATTCATTATAGATTTTTTTTAGATGAAATTGAAAATTCATACACTGCATGTCTGCCAATAACCGAGAAGATTTTCTGCCTTGGTGATTTTAATATAAATCTCATTGACTTTGAGCAAGCCGATACGGCGTATTTTTACAGCATATGTGACTCGTTAAATCTAGAACAAATTATAGACCAACCAACCAGAATTACGGATTCATCTCGTACACTTCTAGATCTGATACTGGTATCTGACGTAGGTATTGTAAGGGATTATGGTGTTGCTGATTGTAATTTTTCTGATCATGATATGAGCTTTTGTGGTATTTGTCTTGAAAGGCCCAAATTCAAAGAAAATTTAAAAAAATATAGAAACCTTAATAAAATCAATCCTGATCTTTTTGAATTTGACCTACGGTTAATACCTCTTCAACGTGTGTTCCAAATAGATGATATTAATGAAAAAGTTAATTATCTTAATACTAAACTTATTGAATTATTTGATAAACATGCACCTATTACTGTCCATAGATTCACTAAACAACCAGCACCTTGGATAACCGATAATATTAAACTTCTAATGTCCCTTCGAGATAAAGCCAAGGCCAAATATCGTAATACTAAATTAACTCGTCATTGGAATTATTATAAGGAACTTCGAAACTACCTAACCATCGCAATTAAAAATGAAAAAAGAGCATACTTCAGTTATTTAACGCGTAGTACCGCTTGCAAAGATATGTGGAGAAAAATGCAATATTTAGGAATTGGTAAAACACAGCAACACCATATTCCTTTAACTCTGGGCGATGCTAACGAAATTAATAACTTCTTTGTTAACAGTATACCTCCTTCTATTAACTCTAACAATCCTGGTCCTTTAATATTCCCTGACATTCCTAGAGATGTTTTTAACTTCAGGTCTGTAGATTGCAACATAGTACTAAAGTTTATCAATGAAATTAGATCATTAGCAGCAGGTAATGATAACATAAACATTACAATGATAAGGTTATGTTGTCCTTATATTTTGCCTTACATCACTCATATTTTAAATTGCTGCATAGTTTACAGTGTTTATCCTGATCAGTGGAAGTTTGCAGTAGTTAAACCCCTGCCGAAAGTAAAAGACCCAGCAGAATTTAAAGATCTCAGACCTATAAGTTTACTTCCAGTTCTCTCAAAATTGTTTGAAAAAATTATATTTGATCAATTATCTAAGTATTTAAACGAGAAACAAGTTTTACCAGAAGTTCAGTCAGGTTTTCATGAAGGTTATAGCTGTACAACTGCTTTGCTAAAAGTCACAGATGATATTCTAAGTTCACTTGATAAGGGTCATGTTACAGCACTTGTACTACTGGACTACAGCAAAGCGTTTGATACAGTCAATCATGGTATACTCTTAAGAATATTAAAATCATACGGATTAGGGGCTAGTTCAATCACTTTACTAGAACAATACTTGGATAATCGAACTCAGATTGTTTCCTTGAATGATACAATATCTGAACCACTTACCGTTAGACAGGGTGTCCCACAAGGTTCTGTACTAGGCCCGTTACTGTATTCTTTATACACTACCTTACTCATTAAAGCAGTCACAGATTGTTCTCTTCATGTTTATGCCGACGATACACAATTATACCACTCGTTTCAACCTGACAAGTGGGAGGAAGGTATTCAAACAATCAATTCTACTTTAAAATTTATATTTGAGGCATCAACTCAGATATCTCTAAAAATTAATGCAAGTAAATCTGCGGTGATAATATTCGGCAACAAGGGTGTTTGTGATAACCTAATTCCCTTGTTAAATATTCATATTAATAACGTCAATATACCTATCCTTTCTAAAGCAAAATCCTTAGGACTCGTTCTAGATAACTCCTTCAGATTTAGAGACCAAATATCTGGTTGTATTAGTAAAGCTTATCTACATCTACGTAAACTCTTCCCTCACCGGTCCTACCTAAATATAGAAACAAAGAAAAAACTCTGTGAAGCTTTTGTTTTGTCACAATTTAACTATTGCGTTTCTGTTTATCATGCTGCCTTAGATAACATCACATGTAATCGAATTCAGAAAGTACAGAATGCTTGTTTGAGGTTCATTTATGGTATCAGGAAGTTTGAACATATAAGTCATAAAATTGTAGATTCTGGTTGGTTAACTATGAAAAAATAAACGTATTTTACAAATTTTATGTTTATATCATAAAATATTAAGTTTGAAGCATCCCCCATATTTATACCATAAAATTTCTATCAGAACTGATATCCATAACATTTCGACTAGATTTAGAGGTAAAATATCTCCTCCGTATCACAAAACCTCCCTCTTCGAAAGATCTTTCACATATCAAATCTATAAATTATATAATCGCCTTACGTATGATATTACAAACTGTTCATTACCCAGGTTTAAGCAGAAACTGCGCAATGAATTATTTCTAAAACAGTGTATTGAATTTTAGCACTTTACTATTGTTTTCTTGTAATTATATAATATTACTACTGTAAACTTATAAATATATATAACTATTGTAGTTCTATTAAATTCTTCTGTACTTGTTTATTATTCAAGACTAACGGCCAATTTCATAATCATTTTAATGGAGCTTTAAATATTAAAGTTGGCTTTATTTTTCAAAACGCATTTCATAATACAGTTTTCACATTTAAAGTCGACTTTAACTTAAAGAGCCATTTTCAGGACTTTAAAATATTAAAGCCCTGTTATATACAATTTTATAACCTCACATTGTTGGTTATTAGTATTATATGAATGTATGTTTACTTTTCTGCGTGAAGACACAGACAGTGTTTTCATGTTTTGAGAAAGAAAAAGTAATGTACCATTTCAACAATTTTACATCGTCAAGTAGTTCGTCAGAAGATGAGGAAGATATTGTGTTGCGACGGCAAAAAATTTATAGAAACAGAAAAAATTATTTCGAATTATATGATGAGCAGGATTTTTTTGATAGATTCAGACTGAGAAAAGAAACAGCTCAGTTCCTATTAGAGCAAATTGAACCGGTGATTCGATTGCCGACAAACAGGTAACGTAAATATATCGTGGTATAAATATCAAACGCATTTACAACAAATTGTTTCAACTAATTTCAGGGGTGGATGTATACAACCCAACATTCAATTATTATTAACACTTCGGTTTTATGCATGTGGAAATATGTTGATAACGGCTGGAGATTTTGTCGGTGTTTCAAGAGCATCCGCTTGTAGAATTGTTAAAAAGGTATCAAGAGCAATTGCATCATTGCGACCGCGATATATTAACATGTACGAAACGAATGCAGAAATGGAAGCGGCAGCAGTACAGTTTTATCAGTTAGCGAGCTTTCCACGTGTCATTGGTGCCATAGATTGTACCTTAGTAAAAATTGACTCACCTGGAGGCAACGATGCTGAAATCTATAGGTCACGAAAATCTTATTTTGCAGTAAATGTGCAAAGTATTTCGGATAGCCAATTAAAATTCAAAAATATTGTGGCAAGATGGCCAGGATCAGTTCATGATCAAACAATTTTTAATAATAGTAGAGTGAAGCAACAGTTCCAGGATGGCAGATTTGGACAGTATATTTTATTAGGGGATAGCGGGTACATGCTACAACCCTATTTAATGACGAAACTACATGAAACTCATAATCGTGCAGAAAATTTATACAACGAATCACTCATTCGAACTAGAAACGTTGTAGAGAGGCAATATGGAGTCTGGAAACGTCGATTCCCAATTTTGAGCTATGGTTTACGGCTAGAGTTGGACACAATAATGACAGTGATTATAGCAACTGCAGTATTACACAATCTCGCAATTGAAATGAATGAGGAAATTCCTGAAGAATGGTTAGATGTCCAAGAAGCAGACCAAAATGATGAAGAAGTAGCAGTCCATGTTAACGAACAGGCTCGCCACTTCAGACAGTTGTTAATTAATGAACACTTTGCACGTTTATAATAAGTTTATTATATATATATATATATATATATATATATATATATATATATATATATATATATATATATATATATATATATATATATATATATATATATATATATATATATATATATATATATATATATATATATATATATATATATATATATATATATATATATATATATATATATATATATATATATATATATATATATATATAAATAGAAAGATTAATGCGCGTATATAAACATATAACAAAGGGATAATAATGGGAATTCGCGCAAGAGATTTATAAGAGAAAGTTAGTTGCAGCCGTATACACGTGTTTCGCACTTATTAGTGCTCATCAGTACGGCATAGCAGATAGAAGAAATAGAATTTAAGCAACAAACTAGAAACAATGTATAAAACAAGGTTTCACAGATAGTAGCCAACCACACATTTGTAGTTTCGGCTCGAAGACATTGAGTTTTCAATGCAACAACAAACGTCACTACGGAGGTAGCTATAGCCACTACCGTGAGACAACCTAATCCCAAAACATATCAGCATGAATAGAAAGATTAATGCGCGTATATAAACATATAACAAAGGGATAATAATGGGAATTCGCGCAAGAGATTTATAAGAGAAAGTTAGTTGCAGCCGTATACACGTGTTTCGCACTTATTAGTGCTCATCAGTACGGCATAGCAGATAGAAGAAATAGAATTTAAGCAACAAACTAGAAACAATGTATAAAACAAGGTTTCACAGATAGTAGCCAACCACACATTTGTAGTTTCGGCTCGAAGACATTGAGTTTTCAATGCAACAACAAACGTCACTACGGAGGTAGCTATAGCCACTACCGTGAGACAACCTAATCCCAAAACATATCAGCATGAATAGAAAGATTAATGCGCGTATATAAACATATAACAAAGGGATAATAATGGGAATTCGCGCAAGAGATTTATAAGAGAAAGTTAGTTGCAGCCGTATACACGTGTTTCGCACTTATTAGTGCTCATCAGTACGGCATAGCAGATAGAAGAAAGATATAGATGGCTATAGCTACCTCCGTAGTGACGTTTGTTGTTGCATTGAAAACTCAATGTCTTCGAGCCGAAACTACAAATGTGTGGTTGGCTACTATCTGTGAAACCTTGTTTTATACATTGTTTCTAGTTTGTTGCTTAAATTCTATTTCTTCTATCTGCTATGCCGTACTGATGAGCACTAATAAGTGCGAAACACGTGTATACGGCTGCAACTAACTTTCTCTTATAAATCTCTTGCGCGAATTCCCATTATTATCCCTTTGTTATATGTTTATATACGCGCATTAATCTTTCTATTCATGTTGATATGTTTTGGGATTAGGTTGTCTCACGGTAGTGGCTATAGCTACCTCCGTAGTGACGTTTGTTGTTGCATTGAAAACTCAATGTCTTCGAGCCGAAACTACAAATGTGTGGTTGGCTACTATCTGTGAAACCTTGTTTTATACATTGTTTCTAGTTTGTTGCTTAAATTCTATTTCTTCTATCTGCTATGCCGTACTGATGAGCACTAATAAGTGCGAAACACGTGTATACGGCTGCAACTAACTTTCTCTTATAAATCTCTTGCGCGAATTCCCATTATTATCCCTTTGTTATATGTTTATATACGCGCATTAATCTTTCTATTCATGTTGATATGTTTTGGGATTAGGTTGTCTCACGGTAGTGGCTATAGCTACCTCCGTAGTGACGTTTGTTGTTGCATTGAAAACTCAATGTCTTCGAGCCGAAACTACAAATGTGTGGTTGGCTACTATCTGTGAAACCTTGTTTTATACATTGTTTCTAGTTTGTTGCTTAAATTCTATTTCTTCTATCTGCTATGCCGTACTGATGAGCACTAATAAGTGCGAAACACGTGTATACGGCTGCAACTAACTTTCTCTTATAAATCTCTTGCGCGAATTCCCATTATTATCCCTTTGTTATATGTTTATATACGCGCATTAATCTTTCTATTCATGTTGATATGTTTTGGGATTAGGTTGTCTCACGGTAGTGGCTATAGCTACCTCCGTAGTGACGTTTGTTGTTGCATTGAAAACTCAATGTCTTCGAGCCGAAACTACAAATGTGTGGTTGGCTACTATCTGTGAAACCTTGTTTTATACATTGTTTCTAGTTTGTTGCTTAAATTCTATTTCTTCTATCTGCTATGCCGTACTGATGAGCACTAATAAGTGCGAAACACGTGTATACGGCTGCAACTAACTTTCTCTTATAAATCTCTTGCGCGAATTCCCATTATTATCCCTTTGTTATATATATATATATATATATATATATATATATATATATATATATATATATATATATATATATATTTGTCAAACCGCTTATACACACCCGTTTCGCTATATTCTACCGACTTGTCGGACCATTTTCGACGCTCTCAGACCCGGGCTTGGGTCTGGCAACGTTCTCCTATATTTTCGAGGTCTACAGGATAATGTTTACTTAAAACTGCAATAAAAAAATATACAATTTGGGTTTGGAAAAGTAGGGTCTGTAAAAAGTTTTATACAATCGTAGTTCATCACAATGAACTATAGGGGGCGTCGCGCCTTTCTCAAGTGTATATCGTATATTTTTATACAAGACGCTATCAAACCCGCTATGTTCTACAGTCTTCCTAAGCCCTGAATCTGGCAACATTGCCATGACGCATATGTTAAGCTTTGTTTTATAAACGTTTGGTTATAATAGCTCGCATTTAATATTTGATGGAGAAAAGTGACGTAAGAATTACATCAGCTCGTATGCGAGTTCTTTTCAAATTTGTAAATAACTCTCTGGCTTTGAAAAATTGAAGGTTTTAATATTTATTAATAATAATAATATACTTTATTTATAGCATATAACTAGATAAATTCCATATAATACATTATAATTTCTTAAATATTAATGTAATTTATTACATATTTTTTACACTGTTTCTTAAATAATGTTAAAGATGTACAGTTTTTTACATTAGCTGGAAGTGAATTATATTCAACTAAACCTTTATGAAACAGATTATTTTGTCCTATATTTGTTGTTACTGTATGAACATAAAAATTATTTCTACTTCTAGTATTATGATCATGAACATCTTCTACGAATAGTAATTCATTTAAAATGTGCTCTGGATATATTCGGTTTTTTATTTTAAATATTAATGTCATCGTATTATAAAATATATTTTGCTTAACACTTAACGAAGATGTAAGTTGCAACATTCTTCTTATGCTAGTATACCTACTACATTTTAATATTATTCTTAATGCTCAATTTTGTTTTTTTCGAAGATTGTTAATTTCAGTATTATTTAGGAGGTAAAGTATACTAGCACAATAATTCAAATGGGGAAGTATTATTGTTTTATATAGTAATAATTTAGACCACTTGCTAAGATTTTGGCTTATTCTACCCATGAAATTGACTTTTTTTGCAACTTTACTGATAACATAGTTTGAATGACTAGAAAATGTTAAGTGACAATCTATTATTACGCCTAAGTACTTCCACTCATAAACTTGTTCTATTTTTTGACTATTAATTTGTATTCCCACATGACTAGATGTATCAATTTCGTTAAACTTATTTTTTATTATCATGAATTTTGTTTTATTTACATTTAAAGAAAGACTATTTTTACCTAACCAGTTATATACATTTACTAATTCATCATTGATGATATTTATTACTTTTTCAACATCATCTCCTATAAAATATATTAAAGTGTCATCTGCAAATAATAATGTTACATTTTTTAATCACATTAACAATATCATTTATGCATAGTACAAATAAATCAGGGCCTAATACAGTTCCTTGTGGAACGCCAAAGGTTGTTTTTTTTAGCTGAAGATGTACTATTAAAGCATCTAGTTTTTTGAAATCTGTTTTTGAGATATTCACTAAACCATTGTATAACTATTGGCCGAACCCATATCTTTTTAATTTCAATAATAGTAGATCTCTATTAATAGTCTCAAAAGCACGTCTAAAGTCTAGAAAAACTACACCTATCACCTTCTTCTTGTAAATAGCATTTTTCCATTTCAAAAGAACTGATTGTATTGAACTTTCACATGAATTATTTTTCCGACACCCTGATTGAAAAGGTGTTAACAGTTTGTTCACTTCAATGTAGTCACGAAACTGGATATTTACGACGGCTCTAATAATTTTTCATAAGTTGGCACCATGTTGATCGGTCTGTATTCTTCACATTTGTTAGTGTTGGTTATCTTCTCAATGGGGATAATATGGGATGTCTTCAAGGTTTCTGGGAAGGATCCACTTTCTAGACTCATTTGAATTAGATGCAAAAATCTCTGTCCTATTACATTGAAAGCTAATTTAAGAATCTTTACTGTAATACCATCGACACTACTATTCTTATTAGGTAAATTGTTTATAAATTTTTTTAACTCCAAAAACTCTATTGGTAAAACTTTTTCGAACTTGCATTGATGTACATTAATGTGGCTTAAATCAGTTTCAATTTGGGTTAAATTTGTTAATGTAATAATTTGTTGTATGCTGTTAATAAAGTAAATATTGAATTTTTCTGCAATTTGATTTTCCTTTTTTTCTAACTCATTGTCAAAAATAATACCTTCCTTTTTTTGTCTGTTATGGCCTCCTTTAATTAATTATTTAACTGTTTTACACATTTTTGTTGAGTTATTTTTCATATCATCTAGTTTTCTTGATAATAATTTGTCTTGTGGTTCCTGATCAAACTAACAATTCCATTTCTTTGTTGTCTATACCTATTCATATCACTTTCTTCTTGTGTAAAGATTGCTCTTTTATATAATCTGTCCCTTTCTTCAATTTCCAAGGCTATTTCTGGGGTCCACCAACGCTTACAACTCCATTGACATTTAATGGTTTTTTAACAGTTGGAGCATGCCTGTTTAGTGTGTTCATTATGGTTTTAACTAATGTTTCTGCTAGTTGATTGGTGTTTGTACTGTCCGGATTCCATGGTTGATCCATTAGATATAATTGAAATTGCATTTCATTGAAGTTGCTCATGTCTCTGTGTTGTATTGTATATTCTTCATATTTTTCTTTCACTTTTGCATTTACAGTTATTATTGAGTGATCGGTTATTTTTGGAACATGGTGTACCTGGGCATCAATAGATTTTTCGTTAGATACAAAAAGATCTATGAGTGTAGCACTGTCCTTAGTGATTCTTGTAGGTTGGTCGATAATATGATGTAGTCCATTATTTTTAATTAAAGTTCTCAGCCTATTTTCATAATATGAATCCTTTAATAGGTCAATATTAAAGTCTCCGATAATTAGTAAGGTCTCTGATCTACTAGCATATACATCAAACAAATTTTCAAGTTTCATTAGAAATTGAGCATCACTAGAGTTTGGAGAGTGATATAAATTTATAAAGTTATATTTGTATGATTGAAAGCATATATTACTACCTACAATCCATGTGTTCATATCAATGGTATCTTTAAGTAGGACTTTATAACTGAATTCATTTTTTATATAAATGGTTAGAGTAAGGTTAACAGGATTTTCGAACAAGTGAGACAACGCAACATAATACGGAAAAGTTAATTACTGGGGAAAGTGGATGGTTTCCAAATAAGGTGGAAAAGTACATATGTCATTTTCCGTAGTAATCAAACGATAAATTTCAAGAACTTGATTAAATTCTATAGTATAAAAGTACTGTAATATCTTCTTTGTACGTTTGTTTGTTGTTAATTAAAGCTTTATTCTTTTACTGTTAAGATGAGAGAATAAATGCTTGAACTGTTTGGTTTCTGAATTATTTTGTGATCCCTCGTTTACATTCGTTTCCTTGGATACTACAAAGTATCCAAGGCAACGGTGATTATCACATTTATTGCTCCTTTGTTTTTTAGAATTTTTCCAGCAGAAAAAGTCTCCATCAGTTTGCTTGAGGACAGGATTGGAAAGAACTAGTGAATTTACGCATAAGATGCGGTTGTGATTGTAAAGTAACTTGATAGATACGTAAAATACCGCGTTTTTTTCTTTGGCTGGTTTTACAATTGATTAAAGTTAGTACAAGGCTCTTAATGTTAATGTTCGTTACAATGATAAGAACTTAACTTATAGAAATGAGCTAATAATCGAATGAGATAATTGAAAACGGTTAAAATTAAGACAGCAGATTCTTAATTTTAGGGCTCGTTGCAAAATGTAAGTAACTAAAAACTACAAAACTTAACCTAAGAGGAACGTATGAGGATACTGTTGGACTTGTAGGTTGTTAGTTGGATCATAATCGTATATGCAACATAAAAGGAAAATAGTAAATTTATGTACACAAATATGTCTAACAGGTAACAAAAAGTAATTGCGAACGTTCTATACATAAACGGCACAAAAAAAGATAAGAAGGATTTGTAATGGGCTGCATCCGAGTTTATCTGCTATGTATTCCCTGTGTGCCCGATCATACGAAGTAACGAATTTTTGGTACGACCGTTTATTGAAGTTCACAACAACCGATTTGTAATTATACGTTCTGCGACACACTGTTGTGTGGGTTTCTTGTAGGGTTCTGAAACTTTTTCTGAAATAAATAGGTTTAGCTCAGGTTTAAGTCGACAATCTATGCCAACGAAATGGGATAATTCTTGTTGCATTCTAAGGATTGGAAAGTTATGAATAGCTTCTCCTTTTGAAACTTGCGGCGTAACTCCATCACTGTTCACTGTGTGGTCGAGACAAGTTAGTTCTTTGGCTTCAAAGATTGTTTCTTTTTTAATTTGATAGTTAACCGTAATGATATAGGCGTTGAAATACTTTCTTTAAATGCTGTTGATAGTCTGCTTTGATGGCAGAAAAATTTAGAACAGAAAAAACTTTATACAACCGTGACTTCAGATAGATTATGACTTCAGCGATGGAACTTCTCCATGTACTGGTAGTGGTGGTGCTGAGCGAGTATTGATCCTCTACTGGAATTATGCTAATTGATTTCTCGACATCTGCTTCATAAATAGGATCCTGGTATCTTGAATGGTATGCTAGCAAGAGTAAGTTTCTTGACAGATTGTTGCGTGTTCAATTAAAGTCGGCGGTCACCACATGTAATATCCTCTGTGTTTGTTTGTTTGAAAGACTGTTTGTGGTTAATGAATGCTTTATTCTTTTACTGTTAAGATCAGAGAATGAATGCTTGAACTATTTGGTTTCTGAATTATTTCCTGACTCCTTGTTTATATTCGTTGCATTGGATACTACACGCACACATACATATCACTGGATCACAGTACTCACTCATACATATCGTCGACGTTAATGCATACTAGCGGAACTATTTTCTAGCAATTTTCCAGGAGCGCAGTTTAAATGCTTATAAAAACTTTGTTACAGATGGCATGATGAATTCTTTGAAATCGCAACTAGCAACATTGCTAGTTACAACATTTCAAAGAATAAATAACAACGTCGTAGACCATTCAGGGTATAAATCGTGAGGTGTTCTTTATCAAAAATTAAAATAGGCGAACTAAGTTGAGCATCATTTGTGACTTTTTTGCTAAAACGCTGAAGGAAAACTTTCTCGTCTGTAATTTGTAAGATTACTTAATGGAACTTTTAATGGAAACAGGGCACTCAAAAGGTTCGGAGGGGCAGTGTATGTTGCAACCCCCATTGAATTTCATGAACATTGGTATGGGTAGATGCAGTAGCAGCACTTCACTATAGCAACAAGAAACGGCCACCTCATAGAACAAAAGATAAACGGAATAAACTCTGTGGGACGTTCTTTAACAAACATGAAACTGGGTGGACTAATATGATTTGCGCCTGGTATATTTAGAACTATATATATTTCAAATGTAATCAGAAAATCTCTGGTGTACAATTCGTCACTAAGAATATAATACATATTCCAATTCACAAATAGCTATTTCAGAATACAATAAAAATTGATCTTGAACTTAGTACAAGTGCAATATAACGGAATTAGGCAAGGTTTGAAAAAACTTCTTCTTTTCTTCGTTACCTTTCGACGTTTCTGTTAAAGGTACTTAACCACCATATAGTGTATACTGTTTTGTACCTTCAAATTCATTAAACAGAAAGTAGGGATCGAACATTCCATAATTTTTTTGTAACTGTACAAACGCACAGTAAAAATAGAAACTGCTATTTTTTAATTTAGGTTAAACTAATCAAATGTAGTCTATTTTGGTCAACTAAACTTGAAAATGACTTTATGCTTGATTTGTTCATGTTTACGAGTAGATAATATCCTGAATTTTGTAAAATATCAATATTAAACCACGCCTTCAGATGGATTTTGTCGTTTTATTTTCAAAAACTGTTAGGTTTATGGACTGGTTGTTAAGTGGGTTAGATAAAATAAAGCTTATTTAATTGGCGCATGAATATAGTATATCATACAGGTTGTTTCACTTAAGATTCGTATCATCTGAATAGGTGGTAGTACACATAAAATGCAACAAAAAAGCTGAAAATCATTAGTGTCTATCTTTCATAATAACCGAAAAAAGAATGGTTTTTGAAAAGTGGGTAGCAGGTCACTGGTCTAAGAATCACACTTGGAGCTGGATGTGCCTATCTGATACATTGACGCAGCAGCTGCTAGGTGATATTGCAGTTTGTTTTGACTATAATTTCCAGCAGTTTCCAAAAGTTGACATTTTTAGCAAATTTTTGTTGATTTGCGTAAAAACAAAAAGAGTTTTTTGTTCCTATTGATGAATACTATCACACATGCAATTTATACGAAAGTTGAGTAAAACATCCTGTATGTAGACCAACAATTTCTACCAATACATTTGACGGAGCAACTTCAGAACATAACTTATTGCGATCTTGTATTCGTCATCAAGTACTTAGCTAAGAAAAAAAAATGTTGAGTTCGCAGTGCAACCTTAGCATCACTTCTGCCAAATTCATGAAGCGATGTTGTTGTTATTGTTGGTTGTAGTATTATGATAATTTTGCAGTAAAAAGAATATCTTTAGGAGAATACCCTGTACTGGAAAATTATTTTATAGAAACCAAAATGTATAGGGCATTTCACCTTGTTTTGAAATCTTTCTTACTTCGTTTGTACGTCATACTGCATGACGTTTTACCTTTATTTTCTTTCTGCATTTTATAGAGCATTATTTGACTTGTCACTATTCGACTTGGGTCAAGTATACCTGTTTTGTGAAGAATTAAATTTTGCATTCAATGGTGTATTCATTAAACATATCACTGGCACAGAATTCCGTATCTAGCGGTAGCGGGTACGCTACAGCTACCACAAGCACAAAATAACACTAATGTATGTTCTAATAACAACTGTCCTTGAAAACAAAATTTTATCCAAATTGCATTTTTGACTTTTTTATTTTGAAGGTCTATAGCTTTGTAACATTTCATTTTTGAACATAGATATGTTGTGCTTAATGGCCTATTTTGATCAAATGCATTGACTCTCAGGAATTGGCATTGTCTGCTCGAGATATCCTACATGTAAAATGGGTGAAGTCCCATTTAATGTTAAATATCTAGCTACATTTTAAAGCAGGCGTGGAATTAAGTCGTGAACTTAGAATTCCAAAACAAAAACCATTCAAGAAAAAAATTACTCGATACGAATATCAATATAAAAAGGACAAAGTAAGAGATATCCAAAAACCCTGAAGTACCCTGTACGTTTTAGGTTCACTAAAAAGATTGATTAGTACAGGGTATACCCCTAAAATGTATCTTGCCAATACGAGAATTACCGTATGACTAGCCCCAAATAATAATGATAATATCGCCTCGTAGATTTTGCTGGAGATGCTGAGATAGAATAAGACTGAACCAGGATCGCGTTCGATGCTCAACGAGATTTCCATAGTTATTTCATGATGAACATCAAATCACACAAAGTTATGCTCGAAGCTTCTCGTATAATATGTACCGATACAAAGTATTTGTCTGTGTGACATATGATCGTTTTTTCGATTACACAGAAACAAGACAACATGCACAAAGTTTTCTTAGCTTTTTGGTATGAAAGTTAAATAAAATCCTATTTTACCTAACTGTCTCCATTTTGATAAACCTAATAGTTTCTGAAAAAACAGTAAAAACCCTCTGGGGACATGGCTTACCCTCATCAGCTTCTCTGGTTCACCACTTTTGAGTAGTAACTTTTAAGGGGTTATTTAACATATCACAAAGAAGGCCTATCAAAAATCCAAGGATATACCTCAATTCCCCTCTATTTTTACAAATTTGACTGAACTGTTACCGTGGCATTAAAATATACATATATTAGAAACTGTTCATTTGTGCTAAAAACATAACAGTAAAATGTTCAGGAGGTCAAAAGATTTGGCTATAACATTTATTTTTTCAAAACACATATACATGACGTGTCTTCGAAACTTTTAATTGTATTCTTGTAAACAAAAATAATCATGTTAAAATAAATGATTTAAAAGCAAATTATTAAAAAACAATTATTTGCATAAACCTTATGTATTTTAGAACAAAAGAGGCTCAATGCTATTTTCTCATGTTAATAATAATTTTCAGAGTTACATCGTTTTACGGAAAACGTTAATTTTTCTGCGTTTAAGGTTATTTATGGAATTTACGAACAAATCAACAAAAATAAAGATCACTTATGTGCTTAGCATCCCGAAATCATTACGTCAATCGTAATTTTATCTCTGATACATTCGGCAACATTGCTGGGTTCGGTAGGGTAGGTAGGCTTGCTTAAAATTATACAAATGGGTCTGTAAACACTGTAATATGTATCGGGTCCAAGAACGACTGTCAAATATCACCAATATTTTTTTTCATATATTTTTACCCCTCGAGGATCTTAAATATTGCTTATCAGAAATAGATCAATATTATGTAAAATATACACATTTTAAAAATCAAAAAATGCGGGTCTACTAACAACCCTACCATATAGCGGGTCCGACAACGTCGATTAAACCAATATATATATATATATATATATATATATATATATATATATATATATATATATATATATATATATATATATATATATATATATATATATATATATATATATATATATATATATATATATATATATATATATATATATATATATATATATATATG